>PVKP010022655.1:0-37254 GCA_004027715.1 Plecturocebus donacophilus | reverse complement strand
CCCACCAGACATCAGACCCCTGCACACAGCAGACTCAGTCCCACCAGACATCAGACCCCTGCACATGGCAGACTCAGTCCCACCAGACATCAGACCCCTGCACACAGACTCTCCAGAAATGTCTCTCCTAGGCCCAAATGCTTGATTTCACCCAGGCGGCCCTCAGCGGAGGCCGGGTTCCTGCTCAGGGCTTTGCCTTCTGGCTCAGGGCTGCCTGGCGAGGGTGTTCTCCATCAGGCACATCCCTGCACCTCAGCAGCAGATGCTGGCATTTGGGGATCTCGTTTCTGAAGAGCCTGTGGCAAAGTGGCTCTCCTGTCTCCGGGACACAGCAGCCTCTTCCTCTGAGGCCCCTCGGGCAGGTCACACCGCCCAGTGGGTGGGCTCAGCTGTGACCAGCCTGTGTGCTCTGCCAGCCCGGGTGTCTGACGTCCAGGACAGGATTTGGAAGAGGAACCTTTTGTTAGTTAAAGGTCACAGGGACGCTCACCTTTGCAGGGCACTGAGAAGACAAAGGCTGTCCTCGGCGTCTGGACTGTCCGTTTAATTCACGCCCGCAGCAGGGATTGAGCCTTCTGAAAAATGCACACTCATGGCTCCAAACTGCTGGCTGGAGATCATGGGATGAGGAATCAGGGAGAGTTTACTGAGATTCCGGGCGTTTGCTAACCTCCCTGCTCTGCAACGCTGGGAGGGTGGCTGGGACCAGAACATCTCTGGCCACACAGGATTCTCCTGCTCTGCTGGCAGAGGTGGCCTGGTGCACGTGTGAGCACCCCAGCCGCCTGCTCCGAGTGACTGATGAATAGCTGCAGGGCCCAGGCCACCCTGCCTCAGCTAAAGCGCTGCTGCTGGTCACAGCCCCCTCTGGCCTGGACTCACTTCCTTTCATGCCTGGCTCTCCAGGGGACTCCCATATACCCTCCCTGGCCCAGGTCCAGGGTGCAGACCCCAGGGAAGTCTCCAAGGCCACCCTGCTTTCCCTTGTCCTTCAGATCTGCCCCCGCCTGCCTGCAGGCCCCAGGCAGTCTTCTCCCCTGGAGGCTACTGTGCTCTGCGCCACACCCACCCCTGCTCCCACATGCAGGCTCAGGGAATAATCTGCAGGCGGTGGAATCAAGCGGAATGCACCGCCCATGTGTGGCATGCAGGCCCACGTGCCCACTCCTCTGACGCGTGCTGCCGAAGGACCCACTGAGAAGGGGCAGAATCCCTGACCAGGGCCCATGCCGTCACTGAGCAGGGAGGGAAGATGCTCCTGAGGCCTCAGGCTTCAAGGCAGCAGGCAGACCCATCACCTCAGATGGCTGCAGGGACACCAGGGCAGGGGGCGACAGGGCCCTCCAGGGCTGGAGCACGGAAGGCTTCATGGAGGAGGGGGTGTTTGGATACACTGTGATGAACAGGAAGGGGGTGGCGGGGAGATGGGTAGAGGGAAGGCAGGGAGGAAGGAGAATGGAGGGCATGGCGGTAGGAACGGCTGGGCGTCCATGCTGGCAGCCGGAGAAGGAGAAACGTACCTTCAAATTGGGCAAGGGGCCCCTGAACCTGCAGTGAGGGTGGTATGCAGACCCTACCATCCCCCAGATGGCCACCTCTCTGGAGCTTCTGAGTCCAAGGGAATGCATCTGTTCAATATTAATAGACGTTTCCATTTACTTCCAAAGAGAGACTGCACATCTAATTGTCACCGTCAATGCCAGGGGCTCTTGTTGCCTGGCATTTCCCCTGACAATTATTTGAAGCATTGCCAATCAAGTATGTGAAAGACAGGAAGCCCATCACACACATAATTATTAATGAAGATGAGTGTGAAGTCCTATCGACAGTTCCTCTTCTTTAAATTGCCTATTTACACCCTTCATTAATTCTGCATTTTGCTATAAGAACGTGCCTTGTTTGTTTTGGGGGTGCCTGCCTCTTGGTGGACATTTGACTTTGGGGTTTCTGAACTTGCTCCCAGCCCCATCCTTCAGCAAGAGCCAGACCAGCCTTGCTTTCAACACCTGTGAAGCTGTGGGGTGTTCAGACCTTGATCACCGTCGACTGCCAGTGATGACTGCTTTCCCTGGGGTGTGTGTGACAATCACACACACCCACACACACACGGATGGCTGTGCACAGACCAAAGGCATTGAAGGCCTTGATGTATATGACGCAGGTTTCAGACAGCCTGGGGGCCAGCATTTCCGGGAAGACCACAGTCACGAACACACTTCAGAGGTCTCTACTCAGTTGGTTTCGGAATTTTCATCTTCTCATGCCAATAGTAACTGTGCAGAATTAGCATATTACACCAGCAAAATGTGGCTTTTAGGATGATTGGATATAAAATAACAGAAAATGCCATGTTTTTCTACACTAGCAGCAGACAGACATGGAACTGGATACTAATCTCCTATTCAAAAATGGCAGCGTAAGCTATACACACTGCAGAGAACTAAATGAAAAAGGCACAGATCTCGTATGAAGAAAAATATAAAATGGTGCCGATAGCCAAAGAGAAAGACCTGAATAAATAGAAAGAAACGTGAGCTCACTAGGAACACGTGTCACTACACTTAACCTAACTATGAAAAGAAAGCAATCCCAAATAGAACAGAATGGAGTTTCCTCTGACATGGCATAAATAACATTAAAATTCACCTAGAGAACAGCTAACTCTCTCTTTATCTGAGAATTTTTTTTTTTTTTTTTTGAGACAGAGTCTCACTCCGTCACCAGGTGCCAGGCTGGAGGGCAGTGGCACGATCTTGGCTCACTGCAACCTCCGCCTCCCGGGTTCAAGCAATTCTGCTGCCTCAGCCTCCCAAGTAGCTGGGACTACAAGCATGCGCCACCAGGCCCAGCTAATTTTTTTTGTACTTTTAGTAGAGATGGGGTTTCACCATGTTGGCCAGGATGGTCTCGATCTCTTGACCTCGTGATCCACCCGCCTCGGCCTCCCAAAGTGCTGGGATTACAGGTGTGAGCCACTGTGCCCGGCCCTGAGAATATTTTTTTAAAGAGCTAACAGTGCGGGGCACTCACCTTCTCAGATAGCAAAGCTCAATACGAGTAGCTTTGGCCCAGGGATCAGTGACCAGATGAGTGGAACAAGTCACAGAAATATCTAGCGTTACACCTGTAATGCCAGCACTCTGGGAGGCCAAGGCAGGAGGATCGCTTGAGCCCAGGAATTTCAGACCAGCCTGGGCAACATGGAGAGACCCCATCTCCACACAAAAAAATACGTTATCCGGGCATGGTGGCACGTACTTGCAGTCCCAGCTACTCAGGAGGCTGAGGTGAGAGGCTCTCTTGAGCCTGGGAGGTCAAGGCGACACCACTCTGCTCCAGCCTGAGCGACAAAGCCAGACTCTGTCTAAAAGAAAATCTAGGTTCATTTTGTTATGGAAATGAAGCTAATTGTGGTTTCTTAATCTTATGGAGAAAGGATAATTTATTTGATTGGTACTGACATAACTGACCACTTGGAATTTAAAAACATTTCTATCTCATATCTAATTATAATGAGTTCAACACTGATCAACTATAAAAGTAAAACATTAAAAAGTCTTAGAAGAAAACATAGATGGAGATCAGCCTTGGCAACCTGGCAAAATCCTGTCTCCAAAAATAAAAATAAAAAACTAGCTGGGCACAGTGGTGCGTGCCTGTTTCCCCAGCTACCCAGAGGCTGAGGCAGGAGAATCCCTTGAACCCAGGAGTTCCAGGCTAAAGTGAGTGTGATTGCACCACTGCTCTCCAGCCTGGGAAACAGAGAAGAACCATGGGACTCTGTCTCCAAAAAAGAAAAGAAAGAACACTTAGAATAACATTTGTCCAGCTTTTGAGCAGTTTTCTTATAATAGAAAATCAAGAAAGTATTTGAGAATGTAGCTACACTTGACTACACAAAGCTTTAAAAAACAGTAGATGTCAAAAATTCTATAAACATTCTAAAAATTCTAAAGCATTACATACATTTGTAATATATCTTTATATAACCATAAAAAATTAGTCTTCATAATGGACAAGGCTTTTCTACAATTGAACACAAAACATCCTAACAGCAAAATATAAAATGAATAAAGGGTTTGAATAGGGAATTTAAAGAAGAGGAAATGTTAATCTATTTTCAAACGCATGTTTCTTTTATTAATAATTATATTACAGATGGCCTTACTATCTTTCATCTATTTGGTTGGCAACACAAAGCATTGTCAGAAGGCAACCGCAGGGCGACAGGCGCTCCTGACTTGGTAAAATTTAGAATCGCAACGGCTTTCTTTGGAAGTTGTCTGACAATCCCTATTTAAAAGATGCTTTACTCATAATTCTTGCACTTCAAATTTCCTCCTTCCTCCACAAGAGCAGTGAGGATGTCTGCAGGCATCTCTGGACAGTCTCTGCAGGCGTCTCTGGACAGTCTCTGCCTGGTCCAGCGCAGGAGCCACGAGCCACGTGTGGCTACTGAACATCTGACACGTGGCCAGTGCAGAATGTTATTTCACTTCATTTCCATTAAACAGCCACATGTCATTCGTGGCCACTGCATCGGACAGTGCAGCTCTGAGTGGTCGTGAAGCCAACGACCCAGGTCTCAGCTAATGCTGCAGCAGGAGAAGAAAGAGAAGGAAAAAGAAAAGAAAGAAAACAGGTTCCACCACAGCTGCCAGCTGACCCAGCTTCCGTCTCAATGGACCAAGTGTGTACTGAGTAACATGTCTGAAAACATAAAGCTCTCGGTCACCTGGATGGTCAGTGGCTGGAGAGTTTTACTGGGAAGGTGGATGCAAAGGCAGGCTGTAAGGGGTGCAGAGGAGGGCAGAGGTAAACAGGACAGGATGGCTTCTTCACAGGATGGCGCTGGGGACGTGGGGAGGGGAGGAGAGAGGGAGGCAGATGGCAGAGTGTCTGTCCTCTATAGAGCAGTGCTGTCTGACTGATTTGGTTTTGACATGTTTGCCTGTTACATTTTGCATTGTTTGATGTCTCTCAATATCGGGGGAGCTTTGAGGCAGGACACTTGAGTGACATTCAGAGGTGGAGCCCATAGGGCCTGGGGGCTCAGACCCAAAGGTCTGCAACTCATGTCTGTGCAGGGGACGTCTGGGCTGGGGCCAGGAGCCATCGGCCCTTGTCTCCAGCCCCGCAAGCTGCGGGCAAGCCAGGCCGGCCTCTAGGGAGTGGAAGCACGCTGCTGTTGGAGAACTCAGCGGACGTTTGCCCTGGAGATGAGGAGGGAGCGTCAGGTGCCCTGTGGACCTCACAGAGTCCTTGCTTTGGGCAGGCTGAGCCGCTCCTGCCAGAGGCGAGCCTGGAGCCAGGAGGATGCGCCCATGGGGTGGCTGCCCAGGAAACTTCGGCGGCGTGAGAGTCTTCTTAGCTGTGAAAACAAAGACAGGGCATCCAGCGTGTGCCCCAAGAACCACCACCAGCGATCGCCCCATCCTTGCTGCCCTCAGAGAACCCCCAACCACGCTGCAGCTGGCTCCTCGGTCAGATGGGAGGGGCGGCAGCTGCCTGGCTGGTCTCAGCCGGGTGGCGGGAGGCTGCACTCTCACTGTCCAGTGTTCCTTCTCCCCGGAGTCGCCTGAGTCTTCCTCTGCCCTACTGCCGAACACGAGCACTTTGCAGGCTGCAAACCAGCAGCCCACGGGTGCTGCGAATCTTCAAGGTAAACAAAATGTGTATTTCTTAAACTTGCTGGGAAAAAAGTCGATATCATACATGAATGGACGCGAAACAGCCAGGGAGATGATGTGGAGTCACGGGCCCGCGTGCCGGGCGTGAGCTTTCTGAGTACATGAGAGAGAGAAGCTTTACCTTCTTTACGGTCATGTTTTAATTTAAGGCTTCCTTCTGGGCCAGAGCAACACCAACCTCACTTAGTAACACAGAGCAAGTCCTCATCCTTCACAAAATATGTAAATAACAGTGAAAGTAGCATCGAGGGCGCCCTCAACAGCCAGGAGGAAGAGGGGGGCACCTGCCGCAAAAGCCAGGGTGGGGGAACACAACTCCCACTGGAGACTTCCTGCCATTGGCCCCGCCCAGGTGACGCCCCAGGTACCCCACACGGCTGACCCCACCCAGGGGCCCTACTCAGGTGCCCCCGCACGTGTCTTGTCCCAGGCACACCCCACCAGATGCCCCCCCAGTTGTCCCCACCTGCCCCAGGTATCCCTTAGAGGTGTCCCCACCCAAGTATCCCCTCCCAGTTCCCCTGCACCATGGTCCTGCCCCCAGTGGCCACACACAGGTAGGTGTCCTCGCCCTAGGGGTGCCCGCCCCAGATGAGCTCCCCTGTTCTCCAGGGTGGAGTGGGCACCTGAGAGCTAGGGGGGCATTCCTGCCTCAGCCCCACCAGGCTCCCTGCCCACACCCACTCCCCGGAGAAGGACTGGCCTCTGTCATTGTGATGACGTTGCTTTTCTTTGCCAGGAGGTCTGTGGCCTCAGAAAGGCAGTCCCCTTCTCCCGTGTGGCCCCAGCCCCTCACCTGTGCCGAATGTGGGCCCCTTGGTGTAACTCTGGAGCGTCTCCATCAAAGTGGGGTGTTTTCCACCCTGGAACTTCCTGGAGCTGACGGCGAGGGGACCGCAGCCACGTGTCCGTCCAACGGTTTCCTCGTCCTGGCCTGGGCCTGGCCTCTCGGAGTATGAGTCCCGTGACGAGGTGAAAGCAGCTGGCCTCGGGGTTTCGGGGAGACCGGTCCAGCCAAGATCCAAAGAGCAGCCTTGCTTCCCCCACTGCCCCCACCTGCTGCCCTCTGCACCCCTGGGGTACGCCCACTAGCCCAGCAGTCCCCGTGTTCTGCTGTGGGCTGCTGAGCTGCAAGCTTGCCTGTCACCCACATCATGGCAGCAGCAGGGAGGCACCCACCTGCACCGCCTCTGGGGAGCCCTGTACTCCTCCTTCCTGCTGAGTAGGGCTGAATTCCAGGGAGGTGCAACTGACACCTTCCCCTGCGGAAGAGCCATGGTTCAGCCAGGGAGGGAGAGGCCTCTCGGGGAGTGGGGCCTCCCTAAGCCTGCGTAGGGTGACTTACCAAACCGCTCGCCAGGACTGAAGTATCCCCAGGATGTAGGGAAGGCCCCAGGTACCCCTGGATGTGGTGGTCACTGGAGCCCAGGACACAGGAGCCTTGGCTCCTCTGCCCCCCATGGATCCCATTGGCATCTGGGCTCACGCCTGGTGCCCTGCCTCCCCGGAAAAGCACCTTGGCCACTGGAAGGAGCCTGTGCTGGAGCCAAGAGCTGTGGGACCTCAAGGGCTGATTCGCCTGGCCGCAAGGGACCGGCCGGGAGATGCTGGATGGAGCCCATGCCAGGGCACCACCTCTGCCCGGGTTCCCCTTTGCTCTTGCCTTGCAGGAGAAGTGGGAAGTCTTGCCTTGCAGGAGAAGTGGGAAGTCCTCTGCCCTGACCACAGCGGACATGGCCAGGGCACGCACCTTCCAGCTGTCCCAGGCAAAAGGACCCACGGTCTGAGCACGGGGCAGAACGCAGGTCCCAGAGGACAGGTGCAACCGTCACGAAACCCATAACCTGGTTCACATTCATAAAGAATCAAGATTCGTGGTGGCATCGTGCAGCCAGGCTTTCTGCTTCCTGAGCCCCACCAGAGCGACGTGTTGGGAGTCTGTTTCAATCGTGCTATTTCAAGTCATTTGAACTCCAATATCACTAACAGGCACGAACAGACTCCCAGGTTTACCTGCACGCATTGAAGCCTGGAGTGCATGGCCGGCCACAGATGCAAGCCCCACGCAGATGCCTGTCGCAGGAAAGACCAGCCCGGCTGCTGAGCCCCACGACGGCCCGAGCCCCACCACAGGCCGCCTGTCGCGACCCATGTGTCTAGGAAGCCGGCTCTAACCAGCCCCAGCAGGATTCTTTAACTAGGACTTTAGGGGACGATCAAAGGACCCCTAGGCCTCCATTTGGAAAGGCACTGACACCGCTCCCCAGTTAAGGCCGGCCCGGCGGGTAATGACCAGCTGAGATTGCCACATGCCAGCTGCAGTGCCGGGTCTGGCTTCGAGCTCATTCAGAATCGGGCGGCGGAGCAGCTTCCGGCTCCGACCCGGATCCGAGGTTCCGCTCCCCGACCGCTGCCCATAATCGGGCGGCGGAGCAGCTTCCGGCTCCGACCCGGATCCAGGGTTCCGCTCCCCGACCGCTGCCCACAATCGGGCGGCGGAGCAGCTTCCGGCTCCGACCCGGATCCGAGGTTCCGCTCCCCGACCGCTGCCCACAATCGGGCGGCGGAGCAGCTTCCGGCTCCGACCCGGATCCGAGGTTCCGCTCCCCGACCGCTGCCCAGAATCGGGCGGCGGAGCAGCTTCCGGCTCCGACCCGGATCCGGGGTTCCGCTCCCCGACCGCTGCCCACAATCGGGCGGCGGAGCAGCTTCCGGCTCCGACCCGGATCCAGGGTTCCGCTCCCCGACCGCTGCCCACAATCGGGCGGCGGAGCAGCTTCCGGCTCCGACCCGGATCCAGGGTTCCGCTCCCCGACCGCTGCCCACAATCGGGCGGCGGAGCAGCTTCCGGCTCCGACCCGGCATCCAGGGTTCCGCTCCCTGACCGCTGCCCAGATGGCGCCCGGACTCTCCTCACTTGTTCCGGTTCCATTTCCACCCCGCGCTTCCCAGTGCCACGGCCCTTCTCAACAGCACGTTTCCCCGGGCTCCCAAAGGGTTTGGTGGGATCTTCAGTGGGAACCCGAGCTGGGCTCGAGAGGGCGCTGCTCGGCTGGGCTGTCTCTCCTTCCAGCACATGGCAAACCCAGCCCATGGCAGAGGGCGCCCCCCTAACCACCGGGTGTGTAAAATCCAGGGCCTTCACACGGCAGAGACCAACCAGGAGAGCTGGCGGGCGGCCGAACCGCTTTCCCCCCAAACCCCACTCCTGTGCCTGTTCAGTCCTCACGCCTCCCTGCAACCCCTGCACCCGAGCTGGGAGAACTGCCCACACACCTGAAGCCTTCTGCAGCGACGCAGAGGCTGCTTCAACCTCAGCCAGCTCCCCTCACCTGCCATTCCACACTGACGGCTGGGGAGGGTGGGGGCCGAGGGCTGCCTGGGCCTGGGGTGCAGTGGGGTCTGTATGTGAGCTTGTGGAAAGCAGCAGTCTTCAAGGACAGCAACATCAGCGGGTCCCATCGTCTGCTGATGGGGAGAGGCTGACCTACAGGGCGGCCTGTGACAGAACCACCTGTGGGTGGAAATGACCCAGGAGTTCAGTTCTGTCCTCTTTCCTTCCTCCTGGAGTCCAGCAAGGGCTCGTGGCACCCACCACTGCAACCACCCCAGGGCCCCTCCACCTGAGACCTAGCTTAGCTCTTCCCCGGCCACCCTGCAGAGGAGCCCTCACCAGGACGGAGCGCAGGGGGCCCAGTCTGCCCGGCCCAGGCTCTGGCCCTCAGGGGCTCGTCTTCTCCCCCTCCTCTTTCTCCACACCAGGGCTGTGGCTGCAGGGAACGGGGCTGAGGCCCTGCCCTGTGTGTTCCTCCATGGCTCGCACCATCCTGTGACCACGCTTGGGAACATTTGCCAGATCCGTAACACAGGAGCAGAGAGCAGCACAGCCAGACCCGGCCGAGGGCAGTGGAGCCCGGCTCCCTGCAAGAATTCCAGGAGCACCTGCAGCGTGCCCCCTCCAGGCTGGGTCCCATCAGCACGGTTTGACACTTCTCAGCTGTACAGAAGGCATGTGAGGTAGGGCACGGCCTCTGCAGCTGTGCTCTGGGGGTTGGGAGCAGGGTCTTCTTCCTCGTGCAGGCCGAGGCAGGCAGAGACACAGAATCCCCGGGGTGAGGTCTTTGGGAGACCCCTCCCAGCTTCCACCGTCTGCGCTCCCCACAGCCTGGACAGGCTCAGAGCCTGCAGAGACCACAGGCTGCCAAGCGAGGTGCCAAGCGGGGCATCTGTTCCCCCGCGCCGTCTGCCCGCCTGGCCTTCTTGCTGTTTGCACACACAGAAAGAAGAGGATGTCTCAATGTTTCGTCTCCGGGGAGGTGTCAGTCACTTGGAGTGAGTTGGTGTAGGTCTCTTCAAGCACAGACCGCGGTAAATATTTGGTTGGTGCCACAAGTTTCACCGTCAACTCTCCTCCTCACGGCACTTGGAGACAGGATGCCCTCTGAGGCTTCCTCGCTCACAGCTGCCCTGACGGGGCCCAGCCCACCTCCCACAAGGGGTCAGTTACTCTCTAAGGATCCAAGACACCGGGCCGCCACCCCACCCTCCTCCAGGAGATCACACCGAGTCCCAGGTGGAGGCTGTCACCAGGCGGCCAGGGCCAGGAGGGCCAAGGTGCTGCATGTACCCCAGGTCTCCCCAGCACTCTGGCAGTCAGGCCTGCATGCCTGGCCACACCTGTCCCGTGCTGTGGAGATCATGCTCCTGGTCCCCCTGGGAACAGGTCCACAGAGCAGATGGACTCCCCTTCCCTGGGTAGAGATTAGAGCCAGTGGATTGGTGAGACAGCTAGGGCTGTCAGTGGAGGCGACTGAGAGGTGGAGTTCTCTGGAGACATGAGGAAGATGAGCCTGTCTCTGTGGATGTGTTTGCTCTGCCACTGACGGCAGCCACAGACCGGCATAGAAAACCCCTTTCTCACCAGCGTGACCGGTGTCATCACCCAGTGTCGTGCCCAGTCTCACCTCCTGAAGGGCCAGTGGTGGTTGCTGGGGTGGAGGGCTCCTCAGGCCACACCATGCAGACAGCAGAGGCCACAGGGTCCTCACAGCAGGAGATGGTCACCTGGCAGTCATGGGGACAGAGTTTCCACTTCTAGCAGGGGATGCATCATCGTCCTTACATCCAGACTCCAGCCAGCATTCATGGTGTGGCTGCTGGGGACCCGCAATGCAAGGACCAGCTTCACAGAGGCCTCTCGTCCATGCTGCAGAGGGGCAGAGAGCTGAGGGCTGGGGGCGGCCCTGTGCTCCATGCCAGCAGTGGGAACCAGGAAGGAGAAGATTCCTTGTGGCTGCTGCTGTGTACAATGCATGTGCTCGTTCTGTGCCCTTGGCCAAGCAGGGCAGGGAGGTTGGAGTAGAGAGAGGAGCCTCACACTGTCTGAATCCCCCAGGAACCCAGGAAGCTGTGTGCAGGAGCACGAGGAGCACACGGACCATGGCTGCATGCTCATCAGTGCCAGGGACGCACAGATAAGGACGCAGGTGCTATGGTTCAGCTCTGTGTCCTCACCCAAATATCATCTTGAATTGCAGTTCCCATAATCTGCTCGTGTCATGGGAAGGACCAGGTGGAGATAATTGAATCATGGGGGTGGCGGGCTCATCCTGTTCTTGTGATAGTGAGTTTGTTCTCACTAGATCTGATGGTTTCATAAGGGACGTCCCCATTCGCTGGGCACTCATTCTTCTCCTTCCTGACGCCATGTGAAGAAGGACATGTTTGTGGCCCCTTCAGCCATGATTGTAAGTTTCTGAGGCCTTCCTAGCCCTGCAGAACTGTGAGTTCATTAAGCTTCTTTCCTTTCTAAATCACCTAGTCTTGGGCATGTCCTTATAGCAGCAGGGGAACAGACTAATACCCATGGGTTCTGAGTAACTTGTACACCCAGCGAAGGGGTGGGTCCTGGGCACAGACCCATGTCCCACAGCCTCAGAGACCAGGCTCCCCTCCTCACACATTGCCTGCTTAGAAAACACAGCTCTGGCTTTTGGTGCAATCAACACCAGGCAGCTTCCAGGGGCATGGCCAGGGTTCTGCTGGGGGTGAGCAGGCACAGCCAGGGGCACTGCCCACACCCACCGTTCGAGGACTGTGGGGAGGCTCCCCTGTAAGCACAAGATTGGACAACGTCACACCTGCTTCCAGACCCTTCCCCAGGCCAGGTGGGTGTCCCTTCCTCCAGGGAGTAACATGGGGAGCCTCCTGCTGGCTTCCGGCTGCTCTGGCTGTGTCTTTCCGAATGTTTAGGCACCAGGTCTGATGGGCTGGAGGAGAGCCAGGCTTCTCAGACCTCAGGGCCGGCACCAGGCAGAAGGCAGGCAGCTCCGGACAGACAAGCAGGGCAGGGCTGCCGCGTCTGGGAGAGTGGGCAGGGATGGCGCTTCCCTGAGCTGGGCAGGGGTGCCGTGTCCGGGCGAGTGGGCAGGGGTGCTGTGTCTGGGTGAGTGTGCAGGGGTGCTGTGTCTGGGTGAGCTGGGCAGGGGTGCTGTGTCTGGGTGAGCTGGGCAGGGGTGCTGTGTCTGGGCCGGCCACTGGTGCCTTCACATGTGCACTCCTGCTGGTCGTGGTGACTGGAGATCCAATGCTCATCCCTGGGGCCTCTCCATTGCCCTGAAGTGTCTCCAGGTCCTGCCCAGATAAGTGCAGGTGAAAAGAGGCAGATTCAAGCAGAAGCCTCCACTGTGGCCAGATGGAGTGGAACTGGGGGAGAGAGGCCTTGGTTGGCCGGATTTTCTGTGGTGGTTTTGTCTGCAATCTGCATGGCGGTGGACAGCGGCCCCAGGACTCAATGCTCTGGTGTTTGTTCCTGTAGCAGAGACCAGAGACCCTCGTCCATCCTGTGTTTGGAAAGGAGCCAGGAGAGGCCATTGCTAAAGTTCTTGTTAATGTCACCCATTTAAGAAATATTCTCAGGGCACTGACTACGTAGCAGGCTTGTGTCTGAGCCCTCATGTGGGGGTGATTTATAGAAGAGCCATTTTACATGGAGGCTGTTCACTTAACGTTTTCAGCAACAACAAAGCTGCGCTGAGCGCATGGAATCAACTGCTCTGAGTGAGAGTCTGAGCACGTGGCTCACGGAGACGGGGTCCTGCTGGGATCGTAACCTGGGCACCTTGGATGAGGAGCCTCTGTGCAGGGCTTGCTGGAATGTGGTAACACCTGGGGACGCAATCCTGAGGAGCCTGCGGTGGGACCAGGGGCTGAAAAGAAGCGGAGGGAAGAGTTGGCAATGAGGGTCCCACGGACGGTGGCTGCCCCCACTCAGCCTCACCCAAGCTGGAGTGCAGTGGTGCGATCATGGCTCCCTGCAGCTTCAACCTCCTGGGCTCAGGTGATCCTCCCACCTCAGCCTCCAGAGTTGCTGGAACCACACAGGTGCATGCCTCCATGCCTGGCTAATTTTTTTTTTTTTTGTACTGACTGGGTTTCACTAGCTGTCTGGGCTGGTCTCTCATTCCTAGGCTCAAACAATTACCCACTGCGGCCCCAGAAAATGCTGGGATCATAGGCATGAGCCACTGCACCTGGCCGTATTATTTCTTCTAAAGTGTTTTGTCTTCCCTGATGTTAATGTTTCTTTCCTGTGCTGTTACTCAAATCTCTTTTCAGGACAGTGCTCAGCAGACGCGCCAGCCTTCCTCCTGGAGACGTCCCTGGGGGCGCCTTGGTCCTGCTCCCATCAGCGGCATTGGCTCCGGGTCCTGCTGCTCCCCAGCCCTGGCCCCTGGGACCCCCCACCACTCTTCACCCCTCTCAATTTTGGATCTGGTGTTTTCTAGACCCCATGGATTTCTCTTTTTGCTTTACTCCCTCAGCTCAGGATAGCACTTCTTCTAGAAGTTTCCTAGAAAAGAAAAAAGTGTAGGAATTGAAGCCATGTGGAACCTGCCTGTCAGTCCTCAAAGCCGATCAGGAGTCTCGTGAGCCGTCAGAATCTAGACTGGAAATCTCCACCCCTAGAATCAGGCAGACGCTGTTCCCTCCCTGTGGGCTTCCAGAGCTGCTGTTGAGAACTCTGATGTGATCCTGGGTCTAGGTATTTTTAGGCAACGTGTTTCTCCTCCTTTATTTCCTGACCACGTTTAATACTTTTTTTTTTATGACTGGTGCTCTGAAATTTCCCAGTGATATGCTTTGAAGCCAGCCATGTTAATCTTTCTTTTGTCTGAGTCTTTATCCCTGTTCTGAACACTTAAGTCCACATAGGTCCTTCAGTGCCAGGAGAGCTTTCATGTTTTGCTGAGATCTTCTTCTTTTTCTTCTTCTTCTCCTTCTCCTTCTCCTTCTTCTCCTTCTTCTTTCTTCTTTCTTCTTCTTCTTTTCTTCTTCTTCTTTTCTTCTTCTTTTTCTTTTTTTTTGAGATGAAGCCTCTCTCTGTTACCCAGGCTGGAGTGCAGTGGTGTGATCTCAGCTCACTGCAACACCTGCCTCCCAGGTTCAAGCAATTCCCCTGCCTCAGCCTCCCGACTAGCTGGGACTACAGGCGCACGCCACCAAGCCTGGCTAATTTTTGTATTTTTAGTAGAGACGAAGTTGTGCTGTGTTGACCAGGCTGGTCTCAAACTCCCGACCTCAGGTGATCTGCCCACCTCAGCCTCCCAAAGCGCTGGGATTTCAGGCGTGAGCTGCCTTGCCGGCCTTGGATCTTCTTGCTTCTGTGTTTTCTAGACCTTCCCCCTTCCTCATATGGAACGCTTGGACTGCGTTTCCTAATTTCATTTCTTTCTCCATTTTTGTCTTGCTGTTTCTTGTGTGTGTGTGCTCTAGTCTGGAGAATTCCTCAACTTTAACTTCTTACATTTTTAAAAAATGTCTGCTATCTTACTTTCAGTTTTCAAAGTTTTATTCCTATTTTCTGTATTCCCTTTCTTCACACCTTGTCATTTTCGTGGCTATCTTCTCATCATCTCTGGAGCATGATGCCCCGAAGGCGTGATGTCCTGCTTTGCTTACTGGTTTGTTGTTTGATTTTCTGTGTTCCCCCAGGTTGTCACATGACCTCTGAGTTCCTTTTTACCCACTTAACGATTGTGCTTTTTCACACTGGACGTTTTCCCAATGTGTGAGGACCACGGCTGTCTGTCCGTATCCGACAGGGAGGCCTGGCCTGCTGCTGGAAGCCCTGTGTGATGGGTGCACAGCTCCGACCGGGAGCCTGGCCACCTCACTGCAGGTGTGTGGTCTCTGGGGACTTTCTATGGGGCCTGTCAGGGTCCTGAAGAAGGGGTGGGAGAGTTTAAATCCAACTGCCACCATTCAGGGAGCCTGCTCAGAACTGGGGCCAGTGGGACCTGGGCTCTGTATACCTTTTTCTCACTTGGTTTCAGACTTTTGGCCCAGCCCTTGGTTGACGATGGTGTCCATCAACATAAAGTAATCGGAATCTTAGAGTTATTGAAGCTGAAAGTTAAGGATGGGCCCACCCAGGAAGCACGGATTCCAAAGAATGGAAGTGAGCGTTCTGAAGCTGGGGAGTGTAGGATAGCTTACCTAGACAAAGTTCAGGGAAGTGTAAGCACGGAAGGCTGAATGCAGTAAGAGAATTTCAGCGTTTTTCCGTGGAAGGCTGAATGCAGTTACAGTGGTCTGATTAGTCAAGGCAGTGTTCTTGTCAGGAGAGATAGGCGCCACCTTCCACCCTGAAGATGTAGCTATCGTAGGGTCTTGGGTGCCATCTGGCCTGAGCTGGGTACAGGACGATAAAGGAGGAGTTAATCTACAGCCAGGATTCGGGATTGGAAGGGGGGTGTCTGCTCTCTGCTGTCTCCCAGTCATTTACAGAGCAGGAACAAGGAGGAAAGGAGTTCATCTATCATCTAAGAAGCAAGATTGCAGATGCGTGTGGTGGCTCATGCCTGTAATTCCAGCATTCTGGGAGACTGAGGCGGGCGGATCACCTGAGGTCAGGAGTTCAAGACCAGCTGGACAGCATGGTGAAACCCTCTTTATTAAAAATACAAAAATTAGCTGGGTGTGTTGTCGCATGTCTGCAGTTCTAGCTACTCAAGAGGCTGAGGCAGGAGAATCGCTTGAACCTGGGAGACAGAGGTTGCAGTGAGCCGAGATCGCACCACTACACTCCAGCCTGGGCCACAGAGTAAAACCCCGGTTCCTGATTGTGTCACCAGGCAGCTCTATGGTGTCAGTCATGTGGCTCAGGACAGCTTTGATACCTTGACAGGCCAGCCCGCCCTCACCCCTGCCTGAGTCATGATGCTCCATGATGCCTGCTCTGTGTGAACGCCCTGTGGCCTCACAGCCATCAGCACACGTGTGTGTCCTCTCCAGCATCCTCCCTGGTACCCTCTGGGCTCTACACAACCTCATCCCGAAGCCCTGTGCCGGACTGTATGTCGGATGGATGAGGAGGTGATGTTGGCACACGGCACAGATGGAGCTGGGGCAGGATGAGGCCCCCGGGAGCAGGGACTCCTTGGGACTCCTAGGTCAGGGCCACCCACAGGTGTGCTCAGAGTTGCAGGTGCCAGCCGTGTGTGGGAGAGGCAGGCTGAAGAACTGCCCCAAAGATGTCCATGTCAGAATCCCTGGAACTTGGGAAGGTGGGCTTCGAAGCAAAGGGACTCTGTAGATGGTATTAGGGATCCTGGGATGGGAGACTGTCCTGGACTGTCAGGTGGGCACCCTGTCAGCATACGTGTCCTTGTGAGAGGGAGGCAGAGGTCTCAGATGCAGAAGCAGAGAGTGATGGGACGTGGACGCATCTTTCTGGAAGATGCAATTCAGTCACAATTCAACATTGGACTAAAGGCCTCTCGTCTGACTTCCTCCCTCCTCCCCTAGCCACTGCGATTCCTTCCTCCACGCAGACACCTGGGGAGGGGGCCCTCCTCCTCTCAATTAGGTTTACGGATAAACACATGATCCCCGTGATCCAGAGTGACCCTAGAACAGTGGCACAGGGCAGGGCCTCTAGGGCCAGGCTGCCTCATCCAGGACCCGGCCCTAACACTCTGGGGCTGGGCTCTAGCCCTGGTGTCCTGGTGTCCCTCCTCATGTGGAGACGGGGTGATAACGGCATTCCCTCATCATCAGCGTGAGGATGGAATGGGCTCGTGAAAGTCTGTGACTGTCCACTGGGACCAAGGCCAGGAAAGTCGGAGGATCAAAACCATAAGATGCCCTTAGCAAGTGTCTGACGGTCAGCCTAATAAAAGCAGCAAGACCCAGTGGGGGCTTCTGGGAACAAGCACCCCTGTGTTCAGGCAGGCATGTTTTATGTTTTTTATACTTTTGAACAAAAAGCTTAAAGTTTTTATTAAAAGTAAAACCAAGCACTCCGTGCTGGATGCTCTGTCTTACAGAAAAACAATCTCTAGCACTGGAGGTCTTATGCACAAAGATGTTGGTGAGAAAATTGTCCTTCTAAAGGTTAAGTAAAAAGAGGAAGGAAGAAAGAAAACATTAAAACCATGTGAATATCCCTAAATAAGTGTTTTGTGTTTTCAAGGTCTATTGCACAATGTAGTCATTATATTTAGTCATGGTGGACATTTCAAAATTGCTAAAAGTAAATTTCAGTTGTTCTTAGCACAAAACAATGTAAATATTTAAAGTGATGGCTTCATTAATTAGCTTGATTTAATTATTCCATGTTGTATTCATAAATCATAACATCACTTTATACCCCGTAAATGCAGACAACAATTTGTCAATTTATATACACACATATATATATTGCACTCTCTCTCTCTCTCTCTCTCTCTCTCTATATATATATATATACACACACACACACATGTCCAAGAACTTAAGTTGTAGTTAATTGTCCCAAGGCAGCTGCGGGTAGGACTCCATCCCCTTCCCACTTTCCTCATCTGCTGAGAGCTACTGCCACTCAATTTTATATATATTTATACACACACACACACACACACACACATGCATATGGGGGGGGAGAGAGAGAGAGAGAGAGACTCTTTCTGTGGCCTAGGCTGGAGTGCATTGGTGTGATCTCTGCCCACTGCAACCTCTGCTTCCCAGGTTCAAGCAATTCTCATGCTTTAGCCTCCAAGTAGCTGGGATTCCACCAGGCACCACCATGCCAGGATAATTTTTTTTTCGGTAGAGACAGAGTTTCACTATGTTGGCCAGGCTGGTCTCCAACTCCCGACCTCAAGTGATCCACCCACCTTGGCCTCCCAGAGTTCTGGGACTGCAGGTGACAATCGTGGTGTCTGACCAATTTACAGTAACTTTTTAAAGCAGCTAGGGTGCAGGCATGTTGTGGTGAACACTGAACCTCAAGGTGCCCGAGTCTGATAGTTTAACTTCATACAGAGAAACTATTTTAAGTGAATTTTAAACAATCACTCGTGAATGCTTAGAGCTTTTATCCTCACACTGAAAACACTGTGATCCTGCTTTCCCTTAACTGCTGGGTGTAAGAATCTCGGTATTGTCTGGGACGTGTCAGGCAGCTCTTGTTTAATGGGGGTGAGCTACATTGTCCTCCTCGGAAGGGACATCTGTTGGGTTTTGTTCCATGAACATCTTGAGGCCCGGAGCAGACCCTGGTGCCCTCAGTGAAGGGAGGGGGGTCCCAGGGGCCTGTGTGTGGGTCAGGAAGGAGGGTGAGGATGGTGTACCCTCATTCCTAACCTTAGGGTTTGTGTCAAGGAAGGGGACCTAAGAAGAGGCCACACAATTGCCTCACAGTACACAGCGGTTGCATTTTAGCCTTAAAGAAAAAGGGAGAATTAGTGAAGGCAGAGTGGGGCCCAGTGTGTGTCCCAGCAGGTACCTGTGCGGGGTCCAGCCCTATCCCTGCTCCACACCTGCGACGTGGGGTTCCCATCCATCCCCAGGGACCCGCTGCCTGAGGAATGAGTCGACTGGGGGCCCACTTTGTCGTCAAGAATGCTTCCTAGGCCAGGCCTTCCTCCGGAACCACAGCATGACAGAAAGGCAGAATGCTTTCGTTATACAAGACTAATCAGTGACCTCAACTTCAAAACTTTCTCTAAAGCAATGAGAGTCAGGGCGACCCAGCATTGGTTTAAGCTCAGATAAATAGCATTATTTTCAAGTTTATAGAATATATAAATATGTTAACACTATATAGGATTATCTCATTACACATGCATATGCACATTTCATGACGTGTATGTAAGGAGTATAAATAAAAATATTGGTCAGTGGCTCACCAGATTCTCCTACCTAAAGCACCTCTTAGTTCTTGCTGGTCATGGGCTGGGTCTATTTGTTGGCTTTTTCACTGGGGACTGGAAATGCGGACATTCTAGTTCTGCCATCTTTTCTTGATTCATTAGCGATCATCATCCTATGAAGAAGACATTTCCTTCACCAACCACTTGGGTGCCCTGGTACATTCTGCACAGGAAATGCTGATACCTGTGTGATCCTTTCCTCTTATTAGTTTTCTGAATAATTAGTTGATTCTTTAGTTTTTCTTAAACTGATCTATGTTTTAGGAAGGTCATTATGAACTCCCATTCTTAATGTATCTGATGTGCTTTAATTAATTACAGTTATTCTCTTTGATTCTCAAATTGCTGCATCTTTACATATTTGTGCATAAATACACCTTTGTGCATGTGCAGTGCAAAGGGCCATGCAAAGCGTGTCACTAACCACATGGGCATTCGGTGGCTTATCTCAGCCTCTCTGCATGCAGCAGACACTGTCTCATTTCACTGTCAAGGCCAAACCATGGAGCAGGTTCCAGGAGTTTCATGTAGGGGAAATTGAGGCACAGAGAGTTGCAGCTTGCCCAGGGCAGGGGCCTTTGGGGGTCTGTGCTCTCACACTGGGTTCTGCCTTCATTCATAACTGCCTGGGTGTCATCAGGTAAGGGAGCCGTGTGGCTGTGCACATCCACCACCAGACATGACTCTATGGCTGATACCATCGTGAGGCTCAGGGAGAAAGCCAACCCCACTGAGGACAGTACAGAGTCCATCAGCACAGGGAGGGGGCCTCGTTCATGCCCGGGCAGCCCTGGGCCGGCCTTTTCCCATCCTGATAAAAGGCGCTACCTCTAACCCCACCGACAGCCTCTCTCGGAACCCCACACACAAATCAGCTCCTAAATTGCAGCCGTCGCTGCGTCTCAGGCCTTCTGGGCCTTGGATGAGAGCTACACCCTGAGCCTGTGGACGCCGAGGATGCTCGTCAGCAGTGTGTCCCTCCCCTGCCCTGCCCCCACAACCCTAGTGCTCCAGAAACGTGACCCTCAACACCTTGTCCTTCCACAGACCTCCGCCCCTGGTAGATTTTTCGGCAGCTCTGGCTTTTTATCCACAGAATGAAAAAGATTTTATGCAATTGACAGATTATAAAAATAGGTCTATCAAAGTAATTTTTCTTCTCAAGGGAAAACAGGTTCCCACTATCCACAGGTGCATAGCTATACTCATCATGCACAGGATGGGGGTGTGCCGTCCTCTTCCAGGACAGAGCGAATGTTCCTCCTCCCCGAAAGCCAGCATCCAAATCCAGGAACTCAAGTTGTAATTAATTGTCCCAGGGCAGCTGGGGGCAGCACTCCACCCACTTCCCGCTTCCCCTGTCTGCTGAGAGCTCCCTCCACGCAGTGAAACCTTGCACTCATTCTCCAAGCCCAGGAGTGACCCAATTCTTCCTGCTCACCCAGGCAAGAACCCGGGATGCAGAAAGCCCTGTCTTTGTGACGCAGTAGAGGCTCTAACTGAGCTGGTTAACACAAGCCACCTGTGCACTGCGAAACGAAGAGCACCCCTACACATGCCCACTGCAGCTTCCGGAGCTGTAAACATGCACCCCTAGACGCAGAGTCAGGAGCCCTCAGTCTGTCTGCTCCCCGAGAGGTCTGAGCAGGGGGCACTGAAGAACGGAGCCACACCCCAGCTCATGCCCTGCGAAGGGGACAAGGGAACTTCCCGGGTTTTGATAGGGTGACCATTCTTTGACCCGGAGCCCACAGCAGCACTGCGTTAACCAGGGGCTTTTTCTGCGGGCTATGGGCTCCTGTCCTAGCCGCCCCTGCCCTGGAGACATGGGCCTGAGCCCGGGGTCCCCCGATGCCAGCAGGCACCACATGGTTTGGGAGAATCCATCCCCCATGTGTGAAAATGGGCCAGGAAGGGCATTGGCTCAGGGTGTCCCTCCAGGCCTCGGTGGATGCAGGAATGGTCTCACTGAGGCCCATCCAGCCCTCTCGGCCACAGAAACTTCCAGAAGCAGTCGGCCAAGAAAAGCGAGCCAAGGGCTGCTTCCTTTCCTGGGTCCTCAGAGCACATTCCAGATAGAAATCTTCCTGTGAACACCTCGCCCAGAGCAAAGTTGCCTTTGTGATTAGATAAATTATAAACCATTCCATTTATCAGCTCATCTGTCTAATTAGCCTTCCCTGAAACCTGGTATCTGCTAGGACATGCCGATCCTGCACCTTTAATAAATGGGAAAGGAATGGTGCTGCCTTAATCTCCGGAGCGAGATAAAAGAATTACTCTGTTTACTTTGGATTAGAGAAGAGCTTTGACCTTGAGTTGGGAGTCATTGTTTTCTGAGCCCACTTTCAATTGGAAACATTGTTGTCTTTCAGAGAAAGACACAGCCCCGAAAATGTAGCAAAGCGCAAACAATGCCTGCCCGCTGTGGGCCTGGGCGAATCAACGGCTGCTTTATTAAAAGAAAGTAACTGATTTCAAAATGTTATTGCCGCTGGAGACTGGGTCCAGAGGAAACGTGTTTGCTCATCTCCCGGAGCTGCCTGGGGCTGATCTCCGTAATGCATGCCTTAGCAATAATTAGATCCTTAGTAGGCTAATTATTTTGTGAATAAAATCAAACAAAATCCAGTAACTAAACAACAGAGATGTCTAAGTCCCATCCTGAATGTTCCTGAACGTCCCGTTCAAAGAGGAGTTTGTGGATAAATAAGGGTGTGGCAGAATTCGCTGCACACAGGCCAAGGCTCCAGGGAGCCCCGGTGTTACTGAGGCCTGCAAGGCCACCTGGGAGTGCCGGTCATTTTCCACTTTGAGCCTGAGTCCCAGCTGGCAGAGCAGGGCCCCAGGCCCACCTATCGGCAACAAAGCCAGGGTGACCGTGAGGGCTGGCCCAGGCCTGGAGACAGGTGGTCCCTATGTTGGGCTGGCACCTTGGCAGTGAACCCAGGGTCCTCAGGGCCTCTTTGGTGAAGTTTTGCCTCTGCCTTGTGCACGGGGTGGTTACTGGGTGCTGAGTGTGCTGCAGGCACTCTCTGGGCAGTCTCCTGCTCCCTGCTGGGCTTTGATTTGCTTTGTGTGTGTGTGTGTGTGTGTGTGTGTGTGTGTATGTGCGTATCTGTGAGAGAGAGTGAGAGAGAGAGGGAGACGGAGTCTTGCTCTGTTGCCCAGGCTGGAGTGCAGTGGCACGATCTTGGCTCATTGCAACCTCTGCCTACTGAGTTCAAGCGATTCTCCTGGGTAAGCTTCCCAAGTAGCTGAAGCTACAGGTGTATACCACCACGCCCGGCTAATTGTTCCATTTTTTAGAGGTTTCACTATACGTTGGCTAGGCTGGTCTCGAACTCTTGATCTCAGGTGATCTGCCTGCCTCGGCCTCCCAAAGTGCTAGGATTACAGACATGAGCCACTGTGCCCGGCCCAGGCTCTGATTTGTGTGACCATCTGCTCATGGGTGAGGCTTCTCAGGAGGTGGACCTGTGTTCACTGGCACTGCACATTCCTTCACCCCGCAGACTCGGGACGGGCATTCAGTGCCGGCTCTTCACGTCAGGAGTGGGGAAGTGATGCCTGTGATGCCAGTGGATGGTGGAAATTGGCCCAGCAGTCCTTGAGGAGAAGGCAGCTGGGCTGGCCTCACATGGCGACCCTGGCACTGGCCCAGGCACCGGCGTTGGCTCTCGAGGCGCTGGGCCAGCCCGGGCTCCCTCCTTCTGGCTGCCTGGCCGGGCGTCTTCTGAACACACCCCCTGGGCAGCCCCTGCACCTTCTGTGGGAGGAACACTGTGGGGTTTGGAGGTGCCAGAGGGTAGCCGTCCCTCCTAGGGGGCCAGACGGGCCTGCTGACAGGCTGAGAAGCCAGGATCTGCGGTTTCCCTGGCTCAAGACAGAGGAGCCACCGCCCCGCACCTGCCGTGGTGAGCAACATCGCCTGGGGCCCGTAAGAACCTTCTGGAAGTGTGTTCTTTCTTCGAGTGCGAGAGAAACAGGCCGTTTCCCACATGAAAATCCATTCTCCTCTTTAGTTTCCTAACTCGTGTGTTCAACTCGACTTCCCCTCAACAGCTGCTGGCCGGGGTGGTGTATGCTGCTGAGGACCCAAGACAGGCCAAAGTGGAATTCCTGGAGTTTCCTGGGAAACCAGGAGTCAGCGCACGTGTTTTATAGGTGGGTAGACGGCAGGGGATAGTGATGGGTATTCTGTAAAAGCCAGATCATTCTATAAACGGGAAAAGATTGTAGGTAATTTAGGGACGCACGGCCTCTGTCACTCCTCAACTGCTGTTGTGCCTGCAAAGCCCCAATCATGAAACACATGGGTGTGGCTGTGCTCCCACAGAGCTGTTTCCTATGTCGGAAGGGAGCCAGATGTCACCTTAGGGCGGCTGCTGGGGGCCCTGGACGGCAGCACAACCCATCCGGGTCCATGTTGGTACCCACCCTCCTCTGGGGCAGACCTGGCTCCGGCCTTGTAAGCACAGGACTGCCGGCTCCCAGCACCCCGGGTCTGATCCTTCCGAGCGCCCTGGGCACCCTGTGCAGCAGGAGCCCGCACGGTCGCCTGCACGCAGCCCTTCCCTCCTACCAACCACCCACGGCTCCTCATAGCGGCGATGGCAGAAGGAAACCCTCACCGGGATGGCTGACAACCTGACAGCTCATGGTGCAATAATTTATTATTCAGTTAATAATTTATTATCTTATTCAGAAATAAGAGGCAAGCAATGTATCACTTAAACAGAATCGTGAACCAAACGTTGACTACAGAGCCCGGGTCAGCTTCTCAGAGGCCGGGTGGTCACATGGTGAGACCTGAGTCCCGGGGAAGCGGCGGAGGCAGACTGAAATCCTCGTTCACCGTTTCCGTGTGGGCCATTTGCTTCTCTGAAACCACAGGGTTGACATTTGTTTTTTTAAAAAGTTACTTCTCAAGGTTCTGGCAAGCATTGGTGGGTCAGCGAGTCCACAGAGTCACCCAGGTCTGAAATGATAGCTCTCCTTCACGGGGCCACAGTTCCCAGCAAGGAATCCCACTTAGAAAATAAGTCATATCATGCCAGGCGTAGGGGCAGCTTCCCAACCCAGCTGGGCAGCATTCTTAAGCGTCCTTTTCTCCAAAGAAATCGCGCTTTAAATAACAGCATCACAGGAGAGTGGCACGTACTAACTATAGGATTAGCTGCATGCAGAAGGATTCGGCATTGGGATTTGGGGAAGGAAGGAAAAATTGGCCAGGCACCCTCAAGATAGTCTATTTATGTTCGATCCCTGCCCAAAATACAGACGCCACATTGGCGCAGGTACAAGCTGTCTGTTTTCATACAGTCTAGCAAGTCTGGAAAATAAACACACCACCCTGGGTTGCCTGCCTGGGGAACAGAGGAATCCGATTACGCCATTTCCGTGGAGTGGAGCTGTTCAAACCAGAATAAAACGGATTTGGGAGGCGCAGTGTCAGTGGCTGTTGAAATGTGTGGCGGGGACGGGGGAGGGAGTGAGTGAACGTTCATCGACTTCAAATTGGTTTTCAATGCTGTCTGCTCTTTAATACAATTCAGCTCCACGAAGTTACCCTGGGTGCCCAGGGACCTCTCCCTGTGCTGCCGCTCCCAGGCGCTGGGCTGAGAGAGACGCTCTGGTCTCTGCACGTGTCCACCCTGGGCCGGGCTGGGCTTTGTGTCGGGAAGGCCAAGGCCGAGGCTGCAGTCACAAGACCCTGAGGCACTGCTACCAAGCACCCACGTTGTCAACAGGCAGCCAGCCGCTGGGGCACCGCGTCTGAGCACGAGGATGTCATGCCCCTGGCTCCCTCCCTCCTTTCAGGGCAGACACCAGACCATCCTGACTGTGGCTGCCTCCTGGGAATGCAGCAGGGGACATAGAGAGACAAGAGCCTTGCCCCCAGGGGCTTGCATGTGAGAGGAAGGACGGACGTAAGCAAGGTTCGCCTCGGCATGAGCATCCTCTGATTCTGAGTGGTGAAGGCAGGGAGACAGGCAAAGACCAGGCGGGCGGGAAGTAAGGGATGAGTCTGCGGGACTCCGGGAGAGCAGCATTCCACGGGACCTGGGGAAGAAGGCGTGAGCCCTGGAGCCAGGCGGAGAAGGACCCCGGGAAACAGCAGCGAGTGCAGAGGCCAGAGGACTCACTGAGGACCGGAGATGCCTGGGCCGCGGGAGGAAGGCGGGGACGGGAGAGGAGGCTGCCTGGGGGGGAGCCGCTGGCTTCTCTTGGGAGGACCTTGAGGAGCAGGAAGGTGGGTCTGGCTTCTTTGTTCCAGGACACTCACTAACCTGCTGGGGACTCTGGGGTCAAGTGTGGAAGGCACACACCTAGGCCTAGGGTCCACGTGAACCCAGGTGAGCTCAAGGAGAAGCCAGCAGAGGCTAGTGTCCTGGCCAGGCCCCCTCTCCCACCTCCGTGCTGTGCTGAGCCGCAGACTCCCAAGGCCGGCGCCCGCCCTCTCTTAGGCGTCAGGGCCCAGCATGTGTGGGGCTGTGTGTTTGCTCTTCCGAGAACATCCCCCACGCTCTGGATGACCCACTTCACTCCCTTTCTCTCTTAACACATGGGTAAGTGTGCGTGTGCACGTGTGTGTGCGCATACCCTGTATGCTCTGGGCCTGCAGCGAGCACAGCTAATAGGCTGCTGGTTCCATAGCAAAGGGCTTTTCTGTGACTGTCCAGCGAGAGGCAGTGGGAGCACCTGTTTGTGCTCCAGTGTGGGGGGCCCCAGGGGAACACACTTGCACCCTGGATTGGAGGAATGGCGCTCTGGGAACGTCAGTGCCCCCAGCTGTGTCTGGGTCTCTGAGCCCCATGTGCTTCCCATCCTCTGTGGAACTCAGAGAAAGACACAAGGAAGAGCCTCGGAGGCCCCACAGGACCCAGCTGAGCTGGGGCTGTCAATCAGCCGGGATCCAGACGAGTCCCCGGGGCCACATCCTGTGACGCGTCCTCATCACTGAGGAAAATGCCCACTGCTCAGCCCTGGGGGCACGCTGGAAAACGGCAGCAGCCCGCCGACTCAGGCTGTCTTCCTCTGGGAGGGCTCGGCTGTCTCCTGCGCACCGCCTGCACCCCACCCTCGGCCGGGAGAGGCCCTCGTGCCAAAGGCCGCCCTTCAGAGCCTGCAGAATTCACTGGGAGAGTCTAAGAAGCCTCCCTAACAATTCCTAAGCTCATTCGCAGATGCAGCCATGGGAAGATGGTATTCATCAAAGCCTTTGGGATCCGGGAAGCCCTTCTGCAAGGATGAATCACTCCCGAAGTCTGGCACAAGCAGCCCAGCCTCAGGCCCCCGGTTCCCCAGGCGAGTGGGTAGCCCTGAGCCGGTCCATTCCCACTGCCTCCTGCCCCGGGGGCAGGCCGGGACTCTGGACTCCGATGGGGACATGCCATGCCAGTTATGCCAGGGTGTGCACCCAGGTGAGCACGGTCTCCTTCAGGTCTTTGAGGAGAGACTGAAAATGGCCTCCCATACCCCTGACTCCATGCTAAGCCAGTTTATGCCATGCTGCTCTGAGAGTTCAGGGAGGGAGAGGCTTTCTAAGCCCACACTGCAACCAGCAGGCAGCTGTGTGCAGTGTACTGAAGCCCGGGCTGGGCAGGGGTCTCCAGCTCTGTCTCCGCTCTACCCTTAGCCACTAGACCCTCCTCGGCCTGGGCTGGGAGCTGTCAAACCTCCTGATCACCCCGCTCAGAAAAGAGCGAGAAGCTTGCTGGTGCAGAAACAACATTCTTGGTACATAATGCAATTGTAGGAATCCCAGGACACTGGCGAGAGCAGGAAGCAATAAAACAATCTGCAGCCAGAGCCGCCGGCCCATGCCTGGGACGCTCCCAGACAGTCAATCAGAGACGTGCTTGAAATCATTCTTTGAAAATAAGATTGTAAAATATGCAAAGCATCTTATGCTAATGTTGCATATGCAGTTTGAGTAATTTCTTCCTTCCTTCTTTCCAGTCTAACCTGTAGTGTGGTTGGGCAGTGGACGCCGGTCACGGGGGTGACTGTTCTTTCAGGAACGTTCTGAACAGGCCTCGCTCTGGGTCCTGGGAGGGAGGGGCCCTTTGGGCCCCTCAGCTTAGGCATGGCTCAGAGACACGTGCTTATTCAAAGTCCCTCTTTTCCCCAGGATCCTAAGGAGCCAGCACCAGTCCTAGCACAAATGTCCCTCCTAGCTGAACCCTAAATCTTGCTGGGGACAAAAGACATTACAAGCAGGATGGGATACAAAACCATCTGGAGATGACCCACAATTCAAGAATTCATCAGTCCCTTGCCGGAGGCTGCTGGCAACCAGATGCAAATCCACCTGCCCGCTGCAAGCCTGCAAGCCGGCCCAGCACACACGTCATGCCCATTTCCCGAGAAGGAAGCAGGGGAGATTGGGAAGGCAGGTGCGACTCGCTCCTGGCACACCCCACAAGCTATGTAATGGGCTGAAGGGGGCCCCCAAAACAGGCTCACTGCAAACCTGGGATGGTGCCTTTCGTGGAACAAGGGTCTTTGCAGATGTCATCAAGTTACAGGTCTTGAGATGAGATCATCCTGGATTATTCAGATGTGCCCTAAATCCCCAATGACTGGTGTCTTCAGAAGAGGGGTGGACACAGAGAGGACGCAGGAAAGGCACGGGAGGGACAGTGAAGACGGAGGCAGAGAGGCTGGCGCAGAGGATGGCGGCCACCGCCAGAAGAGTGAGGAGGCAGGAAGGGTCCTCCCTGGAGCCCTGCAGGGGTTGCAGCCATGATGGTCTCCGGCCGCAGGCCCAGGATGGGCAGAGAGTGAGTTTGCACCTGCCTGTGCCCACCCCTGTTTGTTGTAGTTGGTTGTGGCTTCCCCAGGAAACTCATGGGCACAATGTAACCTGGGTCCTATCCAAGGTCGCTTCATCTCTGCCAGGCACATCCTACAGCCCAGAAGGGGCTGACCTCTGCAGACACTGGGCCTGGCAGCCCGTCCCCGACTCAGGTCCCAGGTCGTCTGTCCAGGGCTGAAGCTTCCTTCTCCTGGCAGATCCTGCAAACCAGGGGTTCCCAACCCCCGGGCCGCAGACAGAACCAGCCGCACCGCGGGAGGTGAGTGGCGGGCAAGTATTACTGCCTGAGCTCCACCCGCTGTCAGATCTGCGGCGGCACTAGATTCTCAGAGGGACATGGACCCTATTGAGAATTGCACATGCAAAGGATCTGGCCGGGCGCAGTGGCTCACGCCTGTCATCCCAGCACTTTGAGGGGCTGAGGCGGGCGGATCACCTGAGGTCAGGAGTTCAAGACCAGTCTGGTCAACATGGCGAAACCCCATCTCTACTAAAAATACAAAAATCAGCCTGGCGTGGTGGCGTGCCCCTGCAATCCCAGTTACTTGGGAGGCTGAGGCAGAAGAATCGCTTGAACCCAGGAGGCAGAGGTTGCAGTGAGCTGAGACCGCGCCATTGAACTCCAGCCTGGGCAACAAGAGCAAAACTCCGTATCATAAATAAATGAATATATACATAAATAAATAAAATAAAAAAGATGTAAGTTGTGTGTGCGCCTTATGAGAATGTAATGTCTGATGATCTGAGTCTGAGGTGGAACAGCTTCATCCTGAAACCATCATCCCCCCACTACCATCCATCGAAAAATTATCTTCCAGGAAACTGACCCCGGCTTCCAAAAAGGTTGGGGGCCGCTTCTGTGAAAGCAGCAGAGACGACCACAGCGCCAGGATAAGGAGGCCATGTCCGGATGGCAGGAGGCGTCGGTTTAAACACCCAGCCTCCGTTCTCGGGGGCTATGCCACACACAAGTCAAGCGGCATCTGTCGGCAGAAAAGGGATCTTGATCCAGATCCCCAGGGAGGGTTCTTGGATCTAGCATAGGAAGAAATTCCAGGCAAATTGCGGGGTGCAGTGAGGAAAGTGGGTTTACTGAAAGCTGCCCCATTTCAGAGGAGGGCGTGCTAAGAAGTCCTGTGGAAGAATGCCTTGTCCATGTAGAGACTAAACGAAGCTGTGCCTCTGTGCACATGGGCAGACAGCGTGACAAAAGGTATTATTCTATTGATTTAAAGAAAACTATCCTTGACATTCTAGTGTGTAAGTACATCAAAGCGTAACTCCATTTATCTTTAAAGCATGTATTGTTATGGGCGTTGGACACCTGGACTTTCTGTCGTTGGAGGGGTTTGTCCTTACAGGCCTTCTGCTCTTTCTAGGGTTCTCGGGTTTGAGGACATTCACGCTGCACCCACAGTCCCCGCATGGTTGATGTACAGGGGTCACCCCTGCACGGCCACTGTCTGCTTTGCAGGTGACAGAAGTGGACAGGAAGGGCCTGCCTGGCTCCACAAGCTGCCCAGTGGCCAAGCTGCCCTTGACCCAGTGTGGCCTCCTGGGCTGCTGGGCTCCTGGAAGCCCGCCTGCCTGGCCTGGCTTCTCCACCGCAGGGCTGGTGCTGACCGACTTCCTGCAGGATGAGCTGGGACCATGTCCCTTCCAACCGTGGCAGAAAGAGCCAGGACTCTACAGACGGCCGTGGGTCATTTTCACAGAAAGACAGCTCTCATCTCTCCAGCACAACCGGGAAGTTGAACAGAGGCCAGCAAGTGTCTGGAGGGCGAGGCTGCCGGGCCTGGGTGTGGTTGCACTCAGACCTTCCCCTGGCAAGAAAATGCCCTCCCAGGGGGCGGCAGCATGCAGCCAGTGCCGGCCCCGAGCTCTGGAGCAGGGTTCACATGGGCACAGGGGTCACAGCCCCTTCTCTGTTGTAACTCAGGTGGGCAAGCATGGTTCGCAGCTCAGGCAGCAGCGAAGACACCTGCCTGTGGGACTTCAAATCCAACTGGTGGGTCTGCAGGGGGTTCACAGGCCAGGATCTGCACCTTGCTGAGACAGAAGGAAAACACAGCAGGCCTCTGTCTCTCCTGCACACACACACTCACAGAAAATCACACATGCACACACCCACTCACATGCACACACACACATGCATACACAATCACATGCACACACACACATTCACACAAACAATCACACACACAGTTGCCTCCACTGTGGAAACAGCACTACCTCTGCTAGAAATGGTTCCAGGACAGGCGTCTGGGGCTGTCCTCCCACCCACACTTCCGGCCTGGCACTTCTGGTTGCAGACGTGTTCTGCTGTTAACTGTAGCCATGATATTCTGGGGCCGGGAGACGCAACTCCACTCAGCAAATGACCCTCATTTCTCCCTATTTCTTTCCAGAGAGCTCCAGATTCCATTATGCCCATTAAAGATGCTGTCAGCCCGTCCTCCCCAGAGTATTCCACAGGCTGGAGAGCTTCTTCTGAGCTGATCTTCATTTTCTAACAATGAGAAGTGACATTTCTGAATTTCGCCAGCAGGTAAAGTGCCTGACGAGGCCACATCAGAAATGCATCAGCCGCACAGGGGGCCTGACGGATGTGCGTGGGCTGAGTGGTGAGCTCTGGGGTTCAGGGAGAGCCAGGTCTCAATTCTCATCACCTCTCAGCTTAAAGACATCAAAAGAATATTTGGCCTGCCCCCACCCACACAGCACCACAACCACACGTATGCACAAGCATGCACACACACAAGCACACATACACACCCGTGTGCAGGCAGGAACACGCACCCACACGTCCCTCTCACGTGCACCTCACAGCCTCCTTGAGTCTCAAGTCTCAGACTTCCTTGACGGTGTCAAGCCGAGCTGGAGGCTGGTTGACTGACAGCTTTCAACAGAGCAGGCAGTGGCATCTTTAAGGACCTCTCCTCTGCAAGCGTTCTGTCCTGCTCATATCTATTCATTGAATTGTCACAGCTTGAGGACCTGGGCCATGATTGACCTTTGGCCTTTTTCTTAAGTAGGACGTGCGCTGTGCAGTCTGAGCATTTTCCAGGAAGGAGTGGAGCTGGGGCCCAGCCCCAGGACCACAGGGTAGCAGAGTCACTGCCTTCCCCGAGGCCATCGCCACCCTCCACGGTGGATGTGGGTGTAGAGGAGCCACCGGCAGTGGTGGCGGGCTCATGCTCACATCTCAAGGTGCACCTGCCTGATGCAAGTCCAAGTGTGTCTCTCCATAGTTTGGCTGAAATGTTGATGAAGCATCCCTATTTCAAAGCAATTATTACATCTCCAATGTTTGTGCCTATGTGACTATTCACACAACGGATCAAAGAGCTTTCATGGAGAGAAGTTGGGAGTTCATCTCGGTCAGATGCTCTGCCAGACATCAAAGGGCAGGATGAGCAAAGCTGGAGGGGCCGAGGCTCCCCTGCCTGCCGCCCTGTCCACCCTGTCTGCCAGAGCATCCTGGCACACCCCCACCCCGAGCTCCTGCAGACCAGTGCCCGACAGTGTGGCCCTTGTCCCTTGCCATCAAGTGCCTGGGGTACCGGTGTCCTGGCCCCTTCTCAGGTTTGCACGAGGACCGGGACAAGGTACCCCCTGTAGGTGCTTGTCAGCGATGAGTTAATGGATGCAGAAGACAGATCGAGTGCAGCCCAGCACTCACGTTGTTCTGAACAGCAGCGCTGGCCCGGAGGTCCCTGTGTCAGCTGTTCATTGAGGCCCTCGTCACACTCACAGACTCGCCTCATCCCGGCCTCTCCCCACGGGAGCCCCACAGAGCCCTCGGCAAGGCGTTATCATCGCTGCTCACAGATCCCCTGTGAATGCCTGCGAAGGTGACCGTCTTAGAAACAGCTGACCCTGAATGCTGGTCACAGGTGCCCTGGCCAGGCTGGCCTTCCCCAAATGTGTGCAGATAACAAATGACACAGTGAAAGAATAAGGAAGTGAATGATTGACTGGAACGGGCAGACGAGTGACCCAGCCACGTGGTGATGAAACAGCTCTATCTTAACCACCAAAATGTGAGCATCCGGAGGCCAGCGAGAAGACTTTGCATTCACTTGATGACAACTGCTCCCCTGCCCAGCACTGAGCACAGGAATATGTGCCATGCTGGCGAATGATAAATACTCACCGAATGAAAATGTAAACGGTTTTCCGTTAAGTTATCGTTAATGAAAGTATTTTAATAGTATTCTAAATAAAAACCAGAATTATTTTGGTACGTCTCCATTCTGAGCTGCGCATAGGAGACCCATCTGGGAATGAACAGATGAAAATGACAGGGGAAGTAGGTTGTGATATCTTTCTGGGCCATGTTTTGCTGAAGTCATTCCTGGAAATACTGGGAAGGGGAAAGTGTTTGTTAATGGTAAGCAAACCTCAGAAGTTTTGTAAGGGTCCTTTTCCTCCAGATAAGAATCCAATTATGTAAATGTGTGTACTTTCTCCTGCAGAAATAAGCCTCTGAATAATAGAACATCAAATTCCGACTTAAAATTTTGTCTATTATTTCTCACTTTCAGTGTGGAGGTAGAACACATTTTTTGCTGTGAAGAAAAAGAACACCGTCTCTTGACTGTGTTCTTGCAAAAATGTGTGTCTGCTTTGAAAATGGAACTTTAAGTGGTTCACAACTGGGGCATGACAATGCAAACCACCAGAGAACAGCTTAGAGCCTGCAAATCACCCAGCGAGGAAAACCAGCTGGAAAGAGAATGATGCACCTGAGCCTCAGGGCACAGAGAGCTTAAGGAACTTGCCCAGCGAAGCACAGCTGGTGGCAGCAGAATGGAGATTCAAAGAAGGTCTGTGTGACACCCCGGTCCATGTTTTGTGCCTCTTCTCTGCTAAGGGCAAGAAGTATCTCACTAGGGGCTGGGCTATCTCGTTTCTCCAGCAACTACCACCATAAGCTAGGCTGAATCAATTAATTTAACATGAGTCACACTTTTTAAAATTTAAAAATCCCAAAAATAAACTCAAAGAAAAAAAGATAAAGTACCTTGAGATTAAAAAAGAAAAAACTTCAATTTCATACACGCCAGTTTTTCCTTAAGTTACCATAAAATTATATCAGTTTTTATCTTTCTTCTTCCTGTTTATGGAGGCAGGCAAACTGATTACAAAGGTCATCAGAAAAACAAGCGAAGGAAGCCAGAGAAAAGCTTCAAGTAAAGGTGCAGTGAGTGGAAGGCTAACTTGTCAAATGTTTTAAATCATGTAAGTCCTCTGATATGGCTGTGTCCCCACCCAAATCTCACTGTGAATTATAGCTGCCATAATTCCCACAGGTGGCAGGAGGGACCCTGTGGGAGATAACTGAATCATGGGGATGGTTTCCCCTATATTCTCATGGCAGGAAATAAGTCTCACAAGCTCTGATGGTTTTATAATGAGTTCCCTTTTCACCTGGTTCTCATTTTCTCTTGCCTGCCGCCATGTAAGATGTGCATTTCACCTTCCGCCATGATTGTGAGGCCTCCCCAGCCACGTGACTATGAGTCCATTCAAGCTGTTTTTCTTTATAAATTACTCAGTCTTGTGTATGTCTTTATCAGCAGCGTGAAAACAGACGAATACGCCATGCTTTTGTGTATGCATGTGTCCGTGTGTGTGTGTGTGTGTGTGTGTGTGTGTGTGTGTGTGTGTGTGACGTTTTCTTATGGAGAAGGAAGAAATAGTTCAGGGAGCAGAGAAAGAATAATCCACAACTTTAGTAGAGCTTATCTCAAGACTACAAGATTGCCTTAACATTTGAAAAGCAATCACTGTAATTCATCATATTAGCTGACTAAAAAATACAGGGAAATATGATCATTTCAGAAGATGCAGAGAACACACTTAATAAAATCTAACATTTATTCACAGAAAAAAGATGCCAAACAAACTAGAAAGAGTATGAAATGTCTCCAAATTTATAAAGGGTATATACGGAAAAGGCCAGCTAACATTGCATTTAATGATGAAATACCAAAATGTTTTCCCCCGCCACTGGGAGCAGGCAAAGACATCTGGTTTTACCACATCTTTTTAACGTTGTTCCTGAAATTCTAGCCAGTTCAGTCTGGCAAGTAAAGGGAATAAAAGACATGCAGATTGGAAAAGAATAAGTAAATAATGTTATTCTCACACTACATGATAATTGACATGGGAAATTTCTAAGAAATCTACAAAAACATGATAATTACTAAGTGGATTTAACAAATTACAGGATCATTACCAATGTACTGCATTTCTAGACATTAACAATTGCATCATTGTGTATTGTATCAAATGTGTTTCTATGTGTTAACAATGGACACTCAGAAATTAACATGGAAAAACAATAACATTTAAAGTAGCATTAAACATACTAAATACCAAGGATGCATTTGATAAATGATGTGCAAAATGTACCTGAAAATTTCAGTGTGCTGAACTTTCAGAAGTTACAAACACAGATACACCGTGTCCACGCCTCAGAAGACTCATATTGTTAAGAAAGCCGTTCACCAAATGGATCCACCCGGTCAATATGGTCTCAGTAGACTTCACTGTACTTTGAGAAATTGCCTGGCTGATTCTGAAGTTTATATGGAAATGCAAGGAGACAGTCAAGATAATTTTGAAAAAGAAAAAATGTTGGAGGATTTATGCTATGTAATTTCAGGACTGACTCTGAAGCTGTGGCATTCCAGACAGTGGGGCACTGGAACAAAGTTCAGAATAAGCATCAATGGCATGCAAGAGTCCAGAAACGGACCCACCTGGGCCCAACTCATTTTCGGCGCAGGTGTCAAGGCAGGTCTATGGGGTAGGCAGAGTCATCAAAAACTGGCCCTGAAACAACTGGTCATGCAGGTGCAGGAAACAGGCACCCACCCTCATCTCCCATAACATATCTAAGTGTGAAGACAGAAAACTATACAGCTTTTTGAAGAAAAATCTTAATAACCTTGAGTTAGTCAAGTGTTTATTAAATTCAATACAATAAGACACATTATTAAATAAAATAGCAGTAGTTTTGACTCCTTCAAAACAATACTATGAATAGCAATACTATAAAATGAAAATGCAAGCCACAAACTGGGAAAAAACATTTGAAATTTGTATATGTAACTAAGGACTTGAATTATATATAAAGGACTTCTACAACTACAAAAGCTGTTCTATAGATTGAATGCCATTTCTAATTTTAAAAGTTTTTTTTAAATGGAATTTCACTCTTGTAGCCTAGGCTAGACTGTAGTGGCACGATCTCGGCTCACTGCAACCTTCGCCTCCTGGGTTCAAGTGATTCTCCTGCCTCAGTCTCCCTAGTAACTGGGATTACAGGCACCCACCACCACGCCTGACTAATTGTTTTGTATTTTTGGTAGTGACGGTGTTTCACCATGTTGGCCAGGCTGGTCTCGAACTCCTGACCTCATGTGATCCATCTTCCTCGTCCTCCCAAAATGCCGGGATTACAGGTATGAGACACCACACTTAGCCTAAGTTTAAAAACTTTTAATAAACCGATAATACAAATAATCTTTTTTGACTTGTGACCACAAACCTAAACACCCTAATTAATATTGAAAATTAGTAATATTTCCAGTGTCTAAAATAGATAACTTTCTGTTAGTCTCTTCTTATGCTGCTTTAAAAAGACTATAACATTTTTGTGGTTATCACCACAGTGTGCCTACTGTCCATCTCTTTGTTATCTGTCACCCTCAGAATCTAAGTATGGAGTGACTTTGTTCCACACTGTCTCCCCAGGACCTGGAATATGGGCTGGCATACAATCAGTGCTCCTTAAGTAGCTGTGGAATGAATGAACAGAAAACAAGGCTCACAGTCACTGCTACTTACCTACAGAGGGGTTTTCAGTGAGATAATAGCAGATGAATGAACTACAGGTATTAAAAGGAAGAAGCTTTACAAGTATATATAATTATTTACAGATGGAATGATGGCATCTGAAGAAGCTGATGGGTTTACATGGAAACTATTAGAACTATATCAAGGGTACAAAAGGTGGCTGGATGCGGAGCAAAACACTTTGACCTACAGCTTTATCAACCTGTAGCCTACAATAGCGAGGTAGAAAATTTAATATATCTATTACATCACATTAGCAATGGAAAACTCATAAGCTGAAAAACGTATATAAGAAATGCAATGTATACATTTAATATAAGAAAGTAATAAACATTATGGAAAAGACATAAAGGATGACTATCCAAATGGCAAGATACACCATGCTTTTGTGGGGAAGATTTAACACAGTAAGCATACAAATTCTTCACAAATTACTCTATGAATTCAGTGCAATTTCAATCCAACTCCCAATTTTGTGTTTGCAAAATTTAATATTAAAGCCTATTTGAAGTAGAAAGCTGGCAAGCCTAACCATAAACATTTAGATAAAGAAACAATAGAGAGAGGCTTCCAGCGAGATACCAAGCAAAACTGTGTAATAATGTAATCAAAAAGAGAGTATTGGCACAGGGTAAATAGAAAGATTAATAGAAAAATGAACAATGGCTGCAGACCCAGGAATATCTGGGAATTTGGCATGTGCTAAAGCTTGGGCTGCCAAGTAACACTGAGATGATAGTTGTAACACATTGTTTGGGGAGCACTGCAGTCTCCCAGGGGAAAATAAAGACGGAGGACTAGTGCAAGACGCAAGAGAACACGTTCACCTTCTAAGCAACATGCAGAATTCTGGTGTTGTGAAGACAGACAGACTTGTTAGCCTGGAAGTTAAATATCTGATAAAAATGGCACCATAAGCAATGTGAGGTGAAAGAGTAAACATTTTCAATGTGTGTAAGAAGGTCCGTTTTCACAATGTTTAAGGAGATACACTCAACAACAAAGAAAAAGGCGACTGGAGGGAAAAGGGCAAGAACATGAATAGGCAATTCACAACAGATAAACAAAATGGCTGACACAGAGAAGCCAATTGCCCCCTACTGGGAATCAGAAAAATGGGAATTAAGACATGGAGCCTGCACATTCGGCTGAACCGAGCAGCGGAAAGACAAGCCTGGTGCAGCCTTGTGTGGGTGTGGCGTGGGAGTCAGGTGCCGGGGCCCAGCCGTCGCAGAGGGCACGTGCCCACATTGCTCCCAACCTGAAGCTGACATGGTCGTTGCTCCAGTTATCACTTTGGAGAGATGAGGGAGACCCACACTTGTGTGCCAAAAGTGACGGGAAGCACTTCAGGGTTCAAAAGAATGACAGAACCATGAGAGCAGGCTGACATCACTTGGGTTCCTAAATCCATCTACCTCTGTGTGCGCATGGGTGTGTACCGCCTGCAGCTACGCAGGGCATCCGAGGGCTTCCCTCTGGGACCAGGGAGCGGAGTGTGCAAGGGTGGGGTGGGATTCACGTTTCAGGCTATATTGGGAATTGTTTGAAGTTTTACTCTTATTTAAAAAAATACAAAGTGAATGGAGTGAAGAATTAGGGGGACAGTTGTAACTAGTGTGGAGATATACAGGATGCTTCGAAGTAGAAGGAGGAGAAGCAGGAGGGGACACTA
>PVKP010022654.1:0-37384 GCA_004027715.1 Plecturocebus donacophilus | reverse complement strand
GTTTCATTTATGTTGTCACCAGTGATAAAATTTTATTCTTTTTCATGGAATAATACTACTCTATTATGTGTATATAATATTATCTTTTTATTTATTTTTTCATTTTACTTTACGTTCAGGAATACATGTGCAGAATGTGCAAGTTTGTTGCATAGGTATATATGTGTCATGGTAGTTTGCTGCACCTATCAACCCATCATTTAGGTTTTAGGCTCCACATACATTAGGTGTTTGTCCTAATACTCTCCCTCCCCTTGACCCCTACCCTTAACAGGCCCCAGTGAGTGTTAATCCCCTCCCTGTGTTGATGTGTTCTCATTGTTTAACTCCTAATTACAAGTGAGAACATGCAGTGTTTATTTTTCTGTTTTTGTGTTAGTTTATGGAAATTATGGCTTCCAGCTTCATCCATGTCCATGCAAACAACATAATATCATTATTTTTTATGGCTTCATAGTATTCCATGGTGTATATGTGGCACATTTTCTTTATCCAGTCTATCATTCATGGGCATTTGGGTTGGTTCCAAGTCTTTGCTATTGTAAATAGTGCTGCAGTAAATATATGTATGTATGTGTCTTTATAGTAGAATGATTTATATTCCTGTGGATATATGCCCAATAATGAGATTGCTGGGTCAAATGGTATTTCTGGTTCTAAATCCTTGAGGAATTGCCACATTGTCTTCCACAATGGTTTAAATAATTTACATACCTACTAAAAGTATAAAAGTGTTCCTATTTTTCCACAGCCTCAACAGCATCTATTGTTTCTTGGCGTTTTAATAATTGCTGTTCTGATCGGCATGATATGGTATCTCACAGTGGTTTTGATTTGCATTATTCTAATGATCAGTGAGGATGAGCTTTTTTTCATGTTTTTTGGCTGCATCCCTGTCTTCTTTTGATAAGTGTCTGTTCATATCCTTTGCCAAATTTTTGATAGTGTTTTTTTCTTGTAAATTTTCTAAGTTCCATTTAGATTCTGGATATTACACCTTTGTCAGATAGGTAGACTGCAAAATTTTTCTCCCATTCTGCCGCTTTCCTGTTCACTCTGATACTAGTTTTCTTTCTCTTTCGGTTTTTTTTTTTTTTTTTTTTTTTTTTTTTTTTTTTTGCTGTGCAGAGGCTCCCTAGTTTGATTAGATCCCATGTTCAATAAAATTCAACATCTCTTCATGTTAAAAACTCTCAGTTAATTCAGTATTGATGGAAGATATCTCAAAATAATAAGAGCTACTTATGATAAACTCATAGCCAATATCATACTGAATGGCCAATAGCTGGAATTATTCCCTTTGAAAACTGGCACGAGACAAGGATGCCTTCTCTCATCCCTCCTATTCAACAGAGTATTGGAAGTTCTGGCCAGGGAAATCAGGCAAAAGAAAGAAATAAAGTGTATTCAAATAGGAAGAAAGGAAATTAAATTGTCTCTTTTTGCAGACGACATGAGTCTGTATCTGGAAAACCCCATTATCTCAGCTGAAAAACTCATAAGCTGATGAGCAACTTCAGCAAAGAATCAGCATACAAAATCAGTATGCAAAAATCACAAGCATTCCTACACATCAACATTAGATAAGCAGAGAGCCAAACTGTAAATGAATTCCCATTCCCAAACGCAAAAAAGAGAATAAAATACCTGGAACTATAACTTTCAAGGTATGTGAAGGATCTCTTCAAACTACAAACCACTGCTCAAGGAAGTAAGAGAGGACACAAACAAATGGAGAAATATTCCATGTTCATAGTTAGGAAAAATCAATACCATGACAATGACCATACTGCCCAAAGTAATTAATGGATTCAATGCTATTCCCATCATTGACTTTCTTCACAGAATTAGGAAAAACAAAAACAAAACAAAAAAAAAACTACTTTAAATTTCACATGGAACCAGAAAAAGGAGCTTGTATAGCTAGGAGAATCCTAAGCAAAAACAAAACTGGAGGCACCATGCTACTTGACTTCAAACTATACTACAAGGCTACACAGTAGCCAAAACAGCATGGTATGGGCACCAAAACAGATATACAGACCAATGAAACAGAACAGAGACATCAAAAATAATACCACCTACATCTCCAACCATCTGACCTTTGATAAACCTGATCAAAATGTGCAACAGGGAAAGGATTCCCTATTCAATAAATGGTCCTGGGAAAACAGGACCATTTCTACATTTCCATATGTAGAAAGCTGAAACTAGACCCCTTCCTTACACCTTATTCAAAATTAACACAAGATGGATTAAAGACTTAAATGTAAAACAAAAAAAAAAAAACATAAAAAACACTAGAAGAAAACATAGGCAATACTGTTCAGGACATAGGCATGGGCAAAGTCTTCATGACTAAAACACCAAAAGCAATATATACCACATTTTCTTTACCCATTTATCTATTGATGGACACAAGTTGATTCTGTATATTGGCTAGTGTGAATACTGCTGCAATAAACATAGGAGGGCAGATAGCTATTTTCTATACCAATGTCCTTTTTTATTTTATATTTTTGTGTTTTGGATAAATGCAGTAGAGTGGAATTACTGGATCATATGGTAGTTCTACGTTTAGTTTTTTGCGACATCCCCATACTGTTCTCCAAAGTGACTTCCCTAATTTTTATTCCCATTAACACTGTACAAGTGTTCCCCCTCCACATCCTTGGCAGCATTCATGATTGCTTATCTTTTGGATAAAAAATACTTTAACTAGGTAAGATGTTATTGTAATTTTGATTTGCACTTCTCAGATGATTAGTGATGTTAGACAGTTTCATATACCTTTTGTTCATTTGTAAGACTTCTTTTGAGAAATGTTTACTCAGATCCTTTGCTGATTTTTAACTAAATTATTATTATTTCTATTGAATAATTTGAGTTTCTTATATATTCTGGCTATTAATCTTTTGGCAGATGGGTAGTTTGCAACTAATTTTTCTCACTTTGTGCATTTTCTCATCACTTTATTAATTGTTTCCTTTGCTGTTCAGAAGCTTTTTAGCTTGATGTCATCCAATTTGTATACTTCAGCTTTGGTTGCCTGTACCACTGTGGTCTTACTCAATAAATCTTTGCTCAGAACACTGTACTGGAGTGTTTCCCAGTGTTTTCTTCTAGTACTTTTAGATTTTCAGGTCTTAGATTTAAGTCTTCAATGTATATTAATGTAATGTTTGTATACTGTGAGAGATAGGGGCCTAGTTTCACTCTTCTGCATATAGATATGCAGCTTTCTCAGAACCATCTATTAAAGAGACTGTCCATCAAAAACTTTTACTTTGAAGTGATGGAAATGTTTTGGCAATCATTAGAGGTAGGGGTACCTAATATTGTGACTATAATAAGTGACACTGAAATTTACTTCAAAACAGTTAATTTTATATTACTTTTTATAACAATAAATTATATTTTTAAAAAAGAATTATCTGTCTCAAAATTTTAAAGATCCTCTCTTTGTGAAAGCATGTAAGTATAGGGTTTTGGTTGTTGTTGCGAGTGTTTCTAAATTTTCACTATATGTCTTATATGTCTTTAATTCTCTTTTTTCTATTTGGGTTTCTATATTTATTATATTACCACAGGTAATATATTTTGAATCATTCTTATGACATACAGAGCAATTAATGAACTTATACTGCTTTCTACATTCCTTCTCTATTATTCTTCTATTGACTATAGTTGTATTGTTTGTCTGTTTTTGAGCATGGTAGTAACTTTTAGTTTAATTTTGCCATGATTTTGAAACTTACATTGTTTAATTAATTTTACAAGTTTAATTATTAATTAATGTTTTTTCTTTTGTTAAATTGTGTTTTGTGATCCATGATCTGGTGAATGTTCTATATGCCCTTGAAAATAACTTATATTCTGCTGTTGTCAGGCTAAGTGTTATATAAATTTCAATGAGAACAAAATGGTTTGTAAAGTAACATAACTTATTTATCTTTTGTCTACTAGTTATATTTATTATTGAGAGAGAAATACTGAAATCTTCATCTGTAATTGTGTACTTCTCATTTTTCTTTTCAGTTCTGTGAGGTTTTGCCTTATACATTTTGAAGCTTCATCGCTAGGAGCATACTCATTTCAGATTGTTGTGCATTCCAAGTTTATTGACTGTTCTATAATACGTAATATCCCTTATTATCACTAGCAAATTTATGTTTATAACATCCATTTTATCAGCTTTCAATGTGAATGTTGCAGGTTTTATTATTGTTTATGTAAGACATCTTTTTTATTCTTTTATGTTAATTCTATCTATATAACTACATTTAAAGTAAATTTCTAGAAGACAGAATACTTTAGGGCAATGTCTTCTGGCTTTTGTTTTGTTTTTATTTTTTCTGAAAATCTTTGTCTTTTCATTAGTTTGTGTATGTCACATGTATTTAATATATTTATTAATATATTTGTGTTTAGGTTTACTTTTTTATTATTTGTGCTTTATTTTTACACTACTTTTTGTTTCTCTGTTTACTCTTTCCTGCTTTTTTTGGGTTATTTGACATATTTTAGTATTTCACTTTAATTTCTCCATTTATTAATTCATATAATTTTTATTGCTCACTTTAGACTTTACAATATACAGAACCTCCTCAATTAACATTCTGAACAGATTACTGGAATGTGTAATTTTTAAAAAAAGGTGTAACAAAACTAGTTTCACTATAGGCTAATTGATATAAGCAAGAGATAAGTTCCTATAGCATATTTCTGGTTACAAAAACATCACCAAATTTCTAAATAAGCCTTTTGGTGCTAAAGAATGAAATAATCTGAGCTATATATATACATTTAAGAAAGATTAATAAAAACAAGACTACATATCGAATTTTTGGTGAATCATTGAATGACAGAAGCTGTAGTAATGGTGGGTTAAATCAAATAATCAATGTTTTTAAGTTGAAAAGTGTAAAAAAACACTTTCTACTACCACCCAGTTTAGAAACAAACAAACCAATATGATGGGATTTCTGAGAGTTTTATCATACCATATACTGTTGTAAATCTGTATGCTTATCATATACTATACAATTTTTTTATACACTAATTTTTAGTAATTCACTCATTCATTCATTTACCAACCCATCTATTCCAGTTCTGGGTCATGAGTGACTGGAGCCTGTCCTGACAGCTCAGGCCATAAGGCAGGAACCAACTCTGGACAGGACACCATTCCATCACAGGATACTTTGTCTGCACACAAACACACACATATACACACATTCATACAAGAACACAAAAATACTAACTGGGACAATTTAGACACATAGATTAACCTAATGTTCACATCTTTGGGATGTAAGAGGAAACCAGACTACTCAAAGGAATTCCTCAGAGACATGGGAGAAAGTGAAGTGCAAACATTACCTAGACAGTGGCTCCATCTGGGAATAGACTTTGTTTTCCCCAACAACATTATAACGAAATCAAGTTGAATGAAAAGATGTTATTCAAAGACCTGCTGTAAACAACTTTACACAGTCTACTTAGGTTATTTTAACAGTTAAAGTACAATTTAGAAACCATATTGCCATATAGATCCCTTTAATCTCTCATTTTTATATTATAGTTGTCTCATATGTGATAGTTACACACATTTTTAAAAAAACCCACACCAGGCAATGTTAAAAGTTTTTATTACAATTGTCATATATTTTGTTCCAAAAACTAAGTTAAATTTTTCAAGTGTTATTGAAATGTTTCTCTTTTCTTCAGACTCTATTAGTAAGCATGTTAATTTTTGTTGTTATATTTCCGGAAATTTTATCTTGTTATTTTTTAAAAATTAATTTTTTCAGATTAATTTCTAATGTTCTGTCTTCAAAATTCTCTCCCATATCTAAAGTGCTATTGAACTCATCTTGTGTGATTTTTAAAGCTGTTATTTTGTTTGTTTTCAAATATATTCTATGTATTTTCTATGTCTATTTTTTTGTTTCTTTAAAGAGCATTTACAACTGTCTATTTAAACATTTCTATAAAAGCAGCTTTATAATATTTTCCAGTTAATTCCAATATCTGTTTTATTTGGAAATTTTTATTTATTTATTGTCTTGCCTCATGTAAGTTGCAATTATTCTGGTTCTTCATATGCTGAATAATTTTGGATTATATGCTGGACATTTTATATATTTTGTTGAGACCTCTGATTATGTTTAAATCTCATGGAAAATGTTAACATTTTTTTCTTTTATAATGGAATTGACCTGTTTAGATTCAGGCTACAAATTTCAATCAAATTTCTATAGACTGTGGTTTCAATGTCAGCTCTGTTTTTAAATACTTTGTGGTCCAGTTTACATATCTCTTTTGTGTGCACTGCTCAATGATTCTGAAACCTAATGGTAGTTTCTGTTAGTTAAATTTTCAAGGTTTTTGGCATGATAGGATCAGATTTGAGAATGCATAGCTTGGGAAAGACCCTAAGTATTTACAAATAAATTTATGGAGTCATTCTGAACACCATGCTGCCTGTGATTTCCAATAAGCTTGGGCTCCCCTTTTTGATACACTACCTTGAATGGTGGGGCTTTAATTATTCCACCATGTTGCATATTTCCTTAATGTCTCCTCCTGCATTTAGCACCAACCTTTGAATACAGAGACAGAAAAACACAAATACAAAGGATTTGCCCTATCCTCATGTTATCAGCACCATGTATCAGAGAAAGAGGTTTTCTTTCTCAAGGTTTGGCTCCTAGAAACTCTTAACTGCATTGAAGTCTCTGCCAACATTGCCCAAATATTGCTTGGTGTCTGGGGAGTGAGGGATCAGACAGAAGAAAAAAACCCAGGGTCCATAAAGTTTTAAATTTTTTCCCTTCTTGTACTAGTAAGACAGAACTAGCAAGCTTCTCCTGGGACTTTTGTTATTCATGTTTATGCTTACTTCAAAATTTCAGATTGTTTTGCATTCTGGCTAGGAAATATTATTGAGAGAAAAATGATAAAGTTGTTGATTCTGTGGCATTTAGAATTCTTGTTTTCTTCTTGAACCTGCCTGATATTGCTTACTTTTCACAGTTCTCAAATAACTAGTCTAAGCATTCTGTCCAGGTTTTATAGTTATCTTCAATGGAAAACACCTGGTGGAGTGTGCTTATTTTATCTGACTCCTACCTGAACAAGCATAGAAAATTTAGGTCTCCACTATTTTCCTATTAATAGTGATTGTTATGTTCTAACTGATACATTGTGCCGAAGTCCATGATAGACACATTTTATTGGCCATATATTCCTCTACTTAGTAACCAGCACACAAAAGTGTTTCCAGGTTTGCCTGTAGGATTCTTAATCATCCCATGGCTATCGATAAACCATCTGTCAGATTACCTGTATACTGATGTGTTTTCCAAGTTTTCTGTTAAATTAGGGGTGAACAGATGTTTTTTCTTCCTGTAAATTATTCAATGGCTCACAAACATTGTCATATTTCTACATCTATCTTTCAATGTTTTTAAGTTTCCTAATTCATAATTGAATACCACATTATCAAGGTAGAGAGTATCATATTGTAATTTATTTATAAGACTGGTTACACTCAATATTATTTTTCAAGTCAGTTTTGGTAACTTATTTTTTTATTTTCTAGAGAATTGTCAGTTTCAAGCAAGTTTTCAAGTTCAATTACATGCATTAAGAAAAATATCTGATTAGCTTTTAAAGCTGAATTCATAATAATTGTAATCATCTATTCTTACATTGTACAAATTCAGCACCAGATAATGTTCTACAGAGTTCACAATTAATAACACATTTAATTCTCAAATTTTAGAGCACCAACCTATAAGTAGATACTATTAATATAATTGTGTTGATTTTAAGGTTGAAGAGCCAGGCAGTCTAAAATTTCTAGTCTTTTGTCTTAATGTTTTTACTTAGCTTCAATCCATTACAGAATTGTTTTTCTCTTCAGAAGCTCATTTTTCTTCATTAAGATTATGATTTTCATGTTAGTTTTCTTCACTTGCTTCTCATGATATTTACTCTCATCTCTGCTCAGTTTTGTGAAATATTCAACTTGGTCTTATGTCTCAGCACTAGAAACCTATAAAATATTGCCAATTATTATTATTTTTTTAATTTGGAAATTGAGTTCTAGTGTTAGAAAGTATTTATTTTAAGTTTTGGTAACAATTCCTTGAAGATTTTCCTTATTTTAAATTCTCTAGCACCACTTCAGTGGTTGATCAGCATGATTTTGTTTTTTCATCTTACTAATTTGTTTTAAGAAAGTTATAACTTAATTATTTTATTTTTGTAGTTCTGGATCAGTGAATTGATTCCCTAAGAGACAGGTACATAAGCAAATAGGACAGCTATCTGTGTTGGGATTACAACATCTCACAGGCTGGGAAATGGTTTCCTCTGAGCTGACATGTATTAGAAAAAGCTGCTTGTTATAGACCCTCTCTGGATGTAAGAGGCTACCTGCTTCCCTTCTCATGGACTGAGTAATTCAGCCTATCATTTCCCTTGACTTTCAATCACAGCAAAATTGGGTATTGTTTCCCAAAACAAAAGTGAACAATACAGATGGATCTCCTTAATTTGTTATGAAACACATAGATGTTTTCTCATGATTAAATGAGAGGTAAACATTTTGGTTGTTGGCCTTGTAGTTTTCTCATGGTGACATAGAGAATGAGGGCCATCCCCTAGCATTTATCAGAATGAAAGAGGCCCTAAGCATATTTCTGAAGCTAAACAAGCATGCTTATATTTTTGGTGTGTTCCTTCAGAGAGGGAGACACCTTATGTTACAGAATCAGAGATATGTGTTCAGGCTGCCTCTTCTTAGAATCTGCTATATTCACACTACTTTTAAATACCATGCTTTTGGTCCTTTCACTACACATATCATATAATAAAATACTGGAAATAACTTATTAGACTTTCCATTACATATTTTACATTTTGAAATGGAAAATACATTCAATTTTATTTTTAAATGCTTATGCTGTGAGCATTTCATCCACTGACTAAGAAACTATTCATTAGTTTTCTCTTCAGCATAAAATATAAAGCTAAATTTAAAACATTTTGAAGCAAAATTAGGTTTCATAACATTATATAGCAAATTTAAATATTGCTAAATAATAGCTGAGGATAGTAAATAATTTTCAAGATAGTAAGTATATCATTCAGAGTTCAATCATAGAAACAGAATCACTAGGAATGATAGACACTATAAAATTTATACAAAATATTTTAACTTATACCATGTAACTAGCATCTTCAATTATGTATATATATTATTGCTTCTGCTTTTGATACTAGGCCTGAAGAGCAGGGAGTGTGGCAGGAAGGAAAGATTGATGTGAAGTGGGGGACAGTAGAGACAAGTTGGAATCCATGAATACCAACTGGAATCTGGACTGGTCTCTGAAGTCTCCAGATTTGATCAGGAAGCTGACATGCGGGAGAAACTGTTGTGGATTGTTGCGTAATATTGAAGGAAAAGATTGTGTAAGAGCTGAAGGGGCTGTGTATTTGGCTGCTTTATCAGAACAACAAGGTGAACCAGCAAATCTCTCATAATATGCATGAGCTGCAATAGCACCTGGTTCTCTACTGCCCTTTCAAACCTGAAAAAAAAAAAAAATCGGCTGCTGTCCTTTTTTTTTTTTTTTTTTTCATGTTCTAAATTCTGCCCAGGATGTCTCTTGTGGTCCATGATAATCCAGAAATATGAAATAAAACAAATCAGTGTCAGTCTAGATCAATTAACCCAGTACAGATCCATAATAATGAGCAAGATCCATAATAATTTCTGTGGAACTTCAGAAAGAAATTAGTTACATTAGTATAAGAAATTAAATACATTAGTAAAAGCTTATATTTCCTTTGAAAATAACCAAGAAACATGGAATCCTGAGGAATAACTATAAAAATGTAAAGTATTGTTCACTAATTATATTATTTAAAAATATGCTGTTACATCAATACATTATATCTCAGGAAGAAAAAAGTATACAACTAGAATTGGAGAACTCTATACCCATTTTGAGATTTTTTGTTTCCACTGGATAATTCCTTCTATCCTTACATGGTAATTTCTGTACATCACCTATAAACCATAAATTATTAAAATTTTGTTTGTAGAAGTAATCATGAACTTTCTAGAGGCATCGCAAAATGTTTATTTGTACAAAGAAAAGTGACCTAGTTCTGTAACAGAAAATAATTATATAAACTTTGATAAAAATCACATACCTAATGTGGTGTGAGAGCACTTTGTGAAATCCAAATGTAAAAATTCGAATCCAAAGTTTATCTTGCATTTTTCACAACCATTTACTGCCCATTAAGGATCATGAAAGATAAAGTTAAATTGATTCAGCACTAAAATTCTATGATGCTTTTCAAACTAATGTAATGATAATGTAATATTCAGATTTTGAGTCATTAACACTGAAAGAGAGTGAAAGTAAAAGTTATATTTTCTTCCCTGAAATATTAAAATGCTAGATCATTTCACTAAACACTATTATATTTGAGTAACAGAGAAATCTAGCCAAATCAGAATTTTATTTGCATAGTAACATTTTCATTTGCATAGTAACATTTCATTAATGATGTAAAGATTTGACCTACATAATACACTATTCTAAATAGTTCCAAATATAAACAAAAACTTGCGTTTCCTTGTTTTTAGTGGTAAGGAACATTTAGTCAATCATTGTTTTTCTATAAATTTCTATGTATTTTGTTCAGTCTCTCTTTCTTCTAGCTTTATTCACTAAACCATGGGTAAGCAAACCAGAAAACTAGGGCAAAATGTATCCCACATTATAAAGTTTGTAAAAACTACAGACAATAAAATAAACAAATCATCAAAAAAAAGAATATGCAACAAAGACCTTATGTGAACTGACAAAACCTAAAATATTTATTATTTGGCCACTTAGAGAAAGTTTACCACTCCCTGGACTGTATGTACTTGGACATTGTAATTTATGTGCTATTCACCTTAATATACTTAGCCTAATACATATTTTATACATAATAAATATTTAATAAATATTGGCTGAATTAAAAGATTACCTGGTATTCACTAAAATGGGGCAGTCATATCAAGCCTGGCACTAATAGTATGGCCATCTATAAAGTTCTTAAGTGATAAATACAAGTAAATAAGAGGAAAGAACTTAAACACAGTCTATGTGGCAAAAAAAACAACTGACCTAACAAAATGTGTATTTTCTCCTCTTTAATATAATATTGTTTTGAAAATTGCTTCTAAGACAGAAACTCTATTTCCTATCCAGGGACTGTATTGCCTAGCCAAAGTGACATCTAGTTGAACTTTGTCTTTTCACTTCTTCATGCTGTATTCAGAGAGCACCCCAAATATAATATACATATACACACAAGCACATAATGCATAAATCATAAAACTATTCTTTATTGAAAAGTGATCAGTTAAGCCAGCACAATATTACAAAGGTCAAGTAATAAAATTTTGCTAGCACTATGAAAATTTCAATGTCCTTTCCTAAGTTACACACCTCCATTTCCCCTAAAGAGAAAAATTATCCTAATTTCACAGTAATTACTATCTTAATTAAAAATAAAAAAAATTCTGCCTGCATGCATTCCTAGGTAGTATAATACACTTGTTTATGTTTTCTTATCTCCCTCATAAACTGAATTATATGTTATAACTCTGGAATCCTTTTTATTTCTAAAGACAGGATCTTGCTATGTCCTGGAGGCTGGAGAGCAGTGGTGCAGTCACAGCTCACTGCAGCCTTGAACTGCTGGGATCAAGTGACTCTCTAACCTCTGTCTTCCAAGGGACATCCTTTTGTTCAACATTTTGTTTTTGAGATTTTTCCATGCTGATGTTTGTATTGCCTATTTATTACTTAAAAGTGTACTAATGTTTAATTATACCACAATATTTTTACCAATTTAGCTGTTAATGGGCATTTTTTTTCCAGTTTCACTTTTATAAATCATGCTATTAAAAAAATAACCTTTCTTGTATCTCTTAGTTGTACATTGTATATATTACTATTATCTACATATCTGATTTGGTATGTATGTCTACATGACTAGTCATAGTTCAAACTAATTGTTGTGGATGGTTGAAGATTGTTGACAGATGGCTCTTCTGCTGTAGGAACATCATAGAAAATTTGCAGTACACATTGATTAACATAAGCTAGGTTTTGCTGTGGCTAAAACAACTCTAAAATTTCAGTGACGTGAAATGCACAGATTAGTTTTCAACTGACACCTTGCACCTCATAAGTCAGCTAGGATTGTGCTCCTCTGATACCACCACTGTCCTTCGTCCGGGATCGAGGCAGCTGGTGGTGTCACTATTAGAGATAATGTTAGCTGCCTCAGAAGTGAAAATAAAAAGCGCAGGCTCTTATGTCTATGTACAGAAGTGGCATGCATCCCTTCTTAACTTAATTTGTCCAAGACAAGTAACATAGATACTCCTGATTTCACTGGGTTTCTTGCATAGTGTTGCCAGAGGGAAGGGGACATGATTATAGTGACTTGTGGTTTAACCTGTAAGTGTCACTAGGTAATGAATGATAGCCAATGTAATTGTGTGGAACATATTTTATGAACTCCATGCTTTTAAAAAAATCATTAGTTTATAATTATACTCCAAAATAGTTATTTTGTCTATTTTATTTAGTTTTATTTATTTTTATTGTTTGTACACTATAATTCTAAAGTAAATGGTATTAAAGACATTCAAGAATTTATGATAGAAATAAAAATCCAGGCCAAAAAAGCTATCAAGATTGATAAGTTTCTTACTGTTCCTTTTAAATATCACAAACATAAATCTTAGGGATCAGGGAAATAAAAATTAACTTTAAACTGGAATTTTTTTCTGATACTGTACAAAACTTGTAATTTCCTGGAACATCATTTGACACTGTGTCTGAATAAGGATGAAATAACTAAATTTTAAATCAACATATTTATTTCAACAAAAATTACTGGGATATTGCTACTAATGTTCAATGTATGTGGAAAATGTATGTAATAACAAGTTGAAAATAATGTTCACATATTTAAACAGAATGACAGAAAAGTATTCTCTTAAATCACATAGCTAATGACAAACTGTAATACATACAGTTCATAAGCAATAAAACTTCTGAAAAATTATTTCATCAAGAAATATAAATAAAGCAAGTAAAAAATTAGAAAATTCCATTAATATTTGTTAGTACTTTGGAAGAAAATAATTTCAAAGAGAAACACTTACATAAAAACTGTTTTGCACTTTATATAGAAGATGACAAAATGATATAGAGGAAGTCTAAAAATCAAGAGTTTACAAATATATACAATGTGTGTATTATATATATATATATATATGGATGCTTCAATCTGGTATTAATATATGTTACAACTGGTATTCTATCTAGAAAATACACTAAAATATAAAAATAAAACAATTCATGTAGTTTTGGTCTTATAAATTTTGTTTACTACTATGCTCCACACAAAAAGCAAAGTAATCTTAAAATATGTTTGAAGAACTGAAAATTGAAACAATAAAGAAGAAAACTATATTAGGACCCTAGTGAGCATCTGTAGTGATAGAACAACAAAAGCAGTTCATAATTTGTTCTGTCTTATATATTCACTTTATTGGAAATTGCAGAATATGAGTATTGAACATTTGAAAATATAAGAAAATTAACAATGTTCAAAGTTTTAAAAACTTTATAAGAAAATAGTTTTACATATTAAAGTTTATATTAACTTCACAAGTGATAAAACTGTTAAACACAAAAAGCTAAATAAAATTATAAAATATATGTGTATTAATTTTCAATTGCTGCCATGAAAATAACTAAAACTTACTGTTTTCAAAAAATACAAATTTGTTATGTTATAGTTATGCAGGTCAGAGATGTCTTACACAAATCCCACAGGACTTTAATTAAGGTGGCGCTGGGGCTGCATTCCTTCTGAGGATTCTAGGAGAGAATCCACTTTCTTGACTTTTCCAGATTCCAGAGGCTGCCTACATTTCTTTTTTTCCTTTCTTTTTTTTTTTTTTTTTTTTTTGAGACAGAGTCTCGCTCCGTTGCCAGGTGCCAGGCTGGAGTGCAGTGGCGCGATCTCGGCTCACTGCAACCTCCATCTCCCGGGTTCAAGCATTCTCCTGCGCACGCCTGTAGTCCCAGCTACTCGGGAGGCTAAGGCTACATTTCTTTGCATTTCTTTGCTCTTCTTTGCTCTCGATCCAGTCCTTCTCTTTGATTTTCAGGGAATGATTTTATATCAGTTTCTATAGTCAAGTATCTCTCTGATTCTCCTCTTCTACCTCCCTACCTTGAAGGACCCATATTGTTACCAGCCAGATAATCGAGTATCATCTCCCTGTCTAAAGAACCTTTATCTTAATCCTATTAGCTAAGTCACCTAAAGTACTCTATAATATATTCACAGGTTTTGAGTATTAGGATGTAGACATCACTGGGGTAGGGCACTATTCTCCATACCAAATGAAGATTAGAAAAAAGAAGTAAGATTCATTATTTTAAAAGGTAAATTATCAAGTCCTAGGCAAATAATAAGAAATATGAAATACTTTTGTGTGACAACAGTAGTTAATACAGAAATATTTTTAGTTTCTTAAATTGATGTAATTATAAATACTGACCAAAAAATTTTACAATGTATTATAAAACACAGATGAACAGAAATTTAAAAATTCCAAACCAACTAGTTAAACATGACCATCTAATAAGTGAGTTTTGTAAATTGGTAATAAATATTTTTAATAGAATAAGAAAGAGATAACTTTTGAACGTAAATCATTAAGAGCTTAGAATTCAACAAAAATATTATTAATATTAAAATAAATGATTCAGTTATTGAATCTGAAACATCAATTCAACAAAAAAGCCATTGGGAAATTTGAGGTGGTTTCTATGTCATTACTAATACTTATTTATTCTTTAATTCAAATCAACAAAGGTCAAAAAAAGAAAAAGAAGAACATTACATAATGGTAAAGGATTTAATTCAACAAGAAGACCTACCTATTCTAAATATACATACACCTAACACAGGGGTACCCAGACTGATGAATCAAGTCTTAGAGACCTACAAGGAAACATAGATTCCCAAATAACAGTGGAGACCTCAATACTTCACTTCCAGTATTAGACCGATAATCAAGGCAGAAAATTAACAAAGATACTCAGTATTGGACCAAATGGATCTGACTGACCTCTATAGAAACCTACACCTCAAAACAAAATAATATATATTTGTCTCATTATCACATGGCACACACTCTAAAATTGACCACATAATTGGACACAAAACAATCTTGAGCAAATGCAAAAGTATCAAAATCATAGCAAACACAATTTCATACCATAGTGCAATAAAAATAGGAGTTAAGACTAAAAAATCACTCAGAATCACATACTTACATGGAAATTAAACAACATGCTTTTTAATTACTTTTAGGTAAAGAATGAAATTTAGGCAAAAATCAAGAAGTTCTTTGAAACTAACCGAGAACAAAGATACAACATACCAGATTCTCTGTGACACAGCCAAGGTGGTGTTAAGAGGTGTTTAGTGCTATGTAAACTGATAGCACTAAATGCCCACATCAAAATTTTAAAAATATCTCAAATTAACAACCTAACACCACAACTGAGAGAATTAGAGAAGCAAGAAGAAATCAACCCTAAAGCTAACATAAGATAAAAAGTAACAAAAATCAGAGCTGAACTGAAGGAAATCAAGATAGAAAAAAAAAAATTCAAAAGATCAAAGAATTAAGGGATGGTATTTTTTTAGAAAACATTTAATAAGATAGAAAGGCCATGAGCTAGACTAATAGAGAAGAAAGAGAGAAGACTCAAATAAACGCAATTAGAAACAATGAAGGGAATGTTACCACTGACCCCACAGAGATAAAAATTATCATTGAAACTATTATTAAGACCTCTATGCACACAAACTAGAAAATCTAGAAGAGATTGACAAATTCCTGGATACATACTCCCTCCCAAGACTGAACCAAGAAGAAATTGATTCCCTCAGCAGATCAATAAGGAGCTCTTAAATTGAATCACTGATAAATAGCCTACATATAAATGTATATGGTAGAAAACAATTATAGTAACAAATTTTTAAAAAATTAATAAATCTTTTCTAAATTATGCAAAGTTGGTAAAAAATTTTTGGTATGATATATATTGTTTGATAATTAATTTTAACATATGGTTTATATTATTAAAGAAAATAAGTTAATATTTTATTCATAAATTTAACATTCAAGTAATAAAAAAAAATTTATTTAGTACATACTGCATCTAATTCAGCTCCACTTAATTATTCCAAATATTATTCATATTTGCCCACCTCCCCTTTGCATGCTCATTCTTGCTCACTCTCTCTCTCATATTCTGCCTTGATCAATTTGATTTGAGATTTATCAGTGTTAATTGTACTTAGAACAAAATTGCTTATCATTGTTTTCTATTTTGTCAAATTTTTATTTTTATTCTTTCTTATGTTACTTTGTTTCTTTTTTTGTTAATGTGTTGATTTACATTTTTGCTCACAGTTTTGTTTTTCACTTTCTTCTTTTCTAGTTTATGCATTTAGGACCGAAGACTTGTTTTTTAAGTGCTATTTTTGTTGTATCTCCTGCTTTTAGAAAGGAAGGGCTTTGTCATTCAGCTCTCATACATGGAAATCAATTTTAATACATCATTCTTTGATTTGTGAATTATTTTAAAAATGTGTTTTCCAAGCAGATGTATTATTTCTTTGTTATCTTTTTGCTGTTATTTCCAAGTGCTAGTAGCTCTTTGTAATTGAGTATGTTCTGTATGACACAGATTTCTTATGTTTTTAGAAGAAAACATTCTATGTTTTCTTTTTTAGAAGAAATATTCTATGAATGTTTTTAGAAGTTCATTCATAGGAAAGTATTTAATAAATTTTGAAAACTCATATACTTATAAAGAATTATTCTCTAATTCTGTGGCCTAAATGTTTTACATATTTCAACTAAATTAACTTCATTACATTTATAGTTTATATAATCTATTTTCTTATTAATTTTTGCCTCTGGATATATTGAGATTTGTTAGATATATGCATTAAAGTCATTAAAAACTGTGAACTTGTGAATTCACAAATATCTCCTGTTAAAAATAAACTACTGTTTGTGCAAAACTATGGTCTATTTATCCAAGAAATATTAACAGTTAGATTTCTTATTTTGTGGTCTTTCCATGTCTCCTCTTATACAAGTTTGCTCTCCATACATGAGGGGTTTTTAAGTATTTACATTTCACCACCCCTGTAGGTTCTAATAAACACATAATCTTTTTTGTACTAATATCATCATAAAGTGTTTTCTTGTAGTCAGATAGATTATGCATTATACTGCATTTCTAAAACACTAATCTAGACATATCATCTCAAAAAATGCCAAAATGCAGAAGTATTTATCTACAGCAAAAACAAATTTTAAGATCTACCATTGACAGCATCCCCAGTAGTTTGTAGAATACAAGTTAAGAACTACTGACATGGACTCTTCTACTTTTCTGCCAGCTACTTGATCCCTGAGTGCCTCCCACAATATGTTTATGCAATGAGAAAATTTATTATTATGATAATTTTTAGAGTGAAAAATGAACTTAACTGGGATAACTAAAGAGTTGCAACACAACATAAAACTGAGAGAAAAAGATAAAGTGAGTGACAATCTCTAACTCAGTTTAAGAGATTTAAATAGTTGCAAATTTATTAAGACTTGTTTTTTGACCTAACATATAACCTCTTCTCAGAAATGTTCCATATGTGCTTGAGAAGAATGCGTATTCTGCTGATTTTGGATAGCATGTTTTGTTTATCCCTGTTAGTTCCATTTGGTCTAAATTATTTTTTTAAGTCTTGGTTTTTCTTACTGATTTTCTATCTGGGTGATCCATCCACTGCTAAAAGTAGGGTACTAAAATCCCCCACTAATATTTTATTACAGACTACTTCTCCCTTCAGATTTACTAATATGTGAATTGTATATTTAGGTATTCTAATGTTGGCTATATACAGATGCTGCTCAATTTAGATAGAGTTACAACCCAGTAAGCCCATCACAAACTGAAAGTATCATAACAAAAATGCAGTTAATATACTTAAACTACCAATATCACAGCTTGGGCTACCCTACCTTAAATGTGCTCAGAATATTTACATTAACTGACAGTTGGGTAAAATAATCTAACATCAGCCTATTTTATAATAAAGCATTGCATATTTCATGTAATTTATTGAATACTATACAAAAGGTAAAAAATAGAGTGGCTGTATAGGTACTCAAAGCACAGTTTCTACTGAATGTGTTTCAGTTGTGTACCACTGTAAAGTAAAAATATTGTTAAGTCCAACGGTTGTAAGTACCATCTGTATATATTTACAGTTGTTATATTCATTTGATGAACTGACCTCTTTATCATTATATAATTACCTTATTTATCTTGTTTTAAGGTTTTCAACTTCTATTTTGTTTGATATGAGTATAGCTATTCTTGTTCACTTTTGTTTTCAATTTGCATAAGATATTTTGTTCTATCCATTTACTTTCAGTCTCTTTCCTTAAAGGTGAAGGGATTCTTGTCTAGATAGCATGCAGCTGCACCTTGTTTATTATTCATTCAGCCCCTCTGTTTTCTCATGGGATGATTTAATTCATTTACTTGAAGATGATTATTGATAGGTAAAGACTTACTATCACCATTTTATTAATTGTGTTTTTTGTTCTCTTTTGTATTTCCATTTTTTTCTTTCTCTCTTGCTGTCTGCCTTTGCAAATACATATTTTTTTTCTCAAGTATTCTTTGATTCCTTACTTTTTATTTTTGGTCTATCACTATAGGTTTTTGCTTTGTGGTTACCATGACACTTGCAAAAGTCTTCTTCTGTCTATAACAGGCTATTTTAAGATGGTAACAACTTAACTTTGATCACAAAAAAGCAACACTTTACGCCCTACCTCACCTTTGAAGTTTCTGATATCACAATTTACATCTTTTTATATTTATATCCCTTAAACTATAGTTGTTATAATTTTTAATAGATTTATCTGTAACCTTCATATTATAGACATAAGTGTTTTATACACCACCATTATAGTATGTCTATTGAATGTGCCTTAACATTTCTTGAAAGTCAGTTCTGATGATAGTGAACTCCATCAGCTTTTGTTTGGAAAAGTCTTTATCTCCCCTTCGTTTCTGAAAGACAGCTTTGCTAAATACAGTATTTTTGGTTGACAGGGTTTTTTTATTGTTATGTTTTGTTTTCCCTACAGTATTTGAAAATATCTCACTCTCTCTTGGCCTGTAAGCTCTCTGCTGAGAACTCCACTTCTAGCCTTGTTAAACTCATTTATATGTTATTTGCATCTCTTGCTGTTTTTAGAATTCTGTCTTTGCTTCTGATTTGACAATTTGCTAATAATATGTCTTGGTGTAATATTGCTTGGATTGAATCTGATTGGAGACCTTTGGTCTCCCTATACCTTTCTCCAAATTTGTAAGCTTTTCTGCTATTGTTTATTTAGATAAGCTTTTAATCTCTTTTCATTTCTCTCTTTTTAAACATTTGCCTCAATTCAACATTTCTGTTTTTGATGCTGTCTCATAGAGCCTATAAGCTTTGGTTATTCCTTTTGATTATTTTTTACTCTCACTGTATATTCTCAAATAACCTTTCTCTGAATTCACAGTTATTCTTCTGATTGAGCAATCCTGCTACTGTTGCTCTCCATTGCATTTTTAATTTATTCATTGTAATTTTCAGCCACAGTTTTTGATTTTTTTAAATATATAATTTTCATTTCTCTGATAACTTTTTTGTTGTAGTCTTTTTTGTTTGTTTTCTTAAACTAATTGAATTGTTTTTCTGTATTTTCTTGAAGTGTGTTGAGCTTCCTTTATATTTTTACTTTGAATTCTTTGTTAGGCAGGAAGTTTGTATGCCTTCATTTCTTTGGGGTAAGCCACTTGGAGATTATTGTAGGGATTTTTGGTAATGTTATGTCTACTTGGCATTTTATGTTTCTTGTTGCTTTACATAATATTTGCACATGTGAAGAACTAGGGACTCAATTCATTTTGTAGCACATCTTTGTCTGGGAAAACCCTTCACTAATTAGCACATCTAGACATTCTAGGCAGAATATCTGGCAGGGTTCAAGAGTGAGCTTGTTACTTGAGTCCTCAGACAGACTGGCCACATGCCTGTCTGGGTCAGTAGGTAAGTAGATCAGGTACTTGGGTGTCTGAGGTGAGATGTGAATCCTATATTCACTGTGGTAGATCAGTTCATTGAGTCTGTAGGGATAGCCCTGTGGATCCACAAGAGTAGACCTGAATTCTCTATCAGTGGGGTCCAGCCTGAGTCTACAGGTACTGACCTAGCACTAGGCTGGACCTTGAGCCTGTCTGCAGGAGTTATCCAAGCACCAAGATGGTTCTGTAGTTCAGGTTCAATGAAATTGGTCTGGAGCTAGAATCCATGTGGGCTGGTCTGGCACTGGGGTAGGCCTGGTACCTGAACACACTATGACAGGCCTGAATTTTAACTCCTTAAGGGCTAGCCTGGGTCTGAAAGGATGGTTTTGGAGCTTTAGTCCACAGGACCCAATCTGGCACTGGGGTTTACTGGAGTGAACTTTAACCCTGTGCCTAGTAAAGCAAGCCTGAACTCTGGGTCTTCCACAGCCTAGTGTAAGTATGATTCTGAAAATGACATAGAACTGAAAGACCATGAGGCTGCTAGGATCATAGCTGCTTGCTGGTGCCTGATGCCAGTAGGTCTTGCATGGGTCCTAGGGGTTCAGGGATCAGCCTGAGTCCTGGGTACACAAGAGCTGTCATGAAGCCTGAGTTCATGGGGTTCGGAAGTACAGGAATGAGCTTACTGACACAGGCTTGGACCTTGGGTCTGCTGGAGTAGAGTCACAATGGCCATAGGGACCAGCCCAGAGCTTGTGTTCACAGGTTCCAACCTTGTGTTTGATGTCAGGGGTATTGAACTGTTTCTAGCATGGTCCAGGGATTGTATGGGCTGGCTTCATTCTGGATGACCCTGTGTCCTGTATTTGTAAGGACAAACCTGGAGGCTGGCTCCATGGCTGACAGCCTGATAACTAGGGCAGCAGAGGTTGACATGTTGCTGGGATGAACTCAAAATCTCTTGTCATGGGGGGCTATCCATATGTTGGAGACAGTTTGGAGCCTGGGATCCCTGAAGTTGGCCTCACAATAGAGCATTCTGGAGACTAAGTGCACCTCATAGGCCTGGAGGCTGGAATTGTGGAATCTAGCCTGATGCTAGAATTGGCCTGGAGTCCACAGGTACCATCCTAGGGTTTGGGGCTGTTAGAGGTCTACACAGCACTGAAGTATATATAAGTAGGCTCAGTGTAGGTGCTCAAAGAAGAGTCTGATGCTCATTTTCTTTTCCTATCCCCAAGCAGAGGGTGTATCTTTTCAGTCTGTGCTGCCCAGGGTTGGGGGAGTGGTCATGTGGGTAATGTATAACTATCCTTTCTACCCTCTTGTGTGTGTGTGTGTGTGTGTGTGTGTGTGTGTCTGTTTCTGTCTGTGGTATACCCAGGTGCTGTGATCCCTCACCTGCTTTCATTAACTCTCCTACAGGTACTTTTGTACATGCAGAATTGTTTGAATTGATATTTCCGTTGAGGGAAAAATACTGCTGACATCCGCCCTTTGCTTTTTATTAAAAAGATAAATATCCTTCAGTTGTAAGACATGGCCAGGATTTATAGATAAAAGCATTTCTAATTCTTGGGTTCAGAACATATAATGCTGATGCAAAGTACATAATAAAAATAAATATGGCATCTAATCTATATGCTACTGCCTTGAGACATTTTTCCAAGGACTTTAAATATATCAACCCATTTAATTTTCAAAACAACATCACGAGATTGATATTTATATTCTCACCAAAGAGAAAACTGACATAAAAAGTACATAATTTGACAAAGATAATATGTCTAGGTTATGATTGAACATGCATTTAAAAGGAGTCAGTTTGGCTTAAGAATTTGAGATTTAATGACTAAATCACATGATTTCTTGAAAAATAAAAGGAAAAGCTCCATAGAAAAGAAATGATATTTTCTCCATATTTTTCTTTCTAATACAATTCAGCATATTTGCTACAAATAGTACAGAGAAAATCATAATTTGCCTAATACTGTAGACCATTTAATAATCTATCAAAGAAATTCAATTGTTTATAACTATTTCATAGAAAATCTACATATTTTCTTCCTGTCAGATACAAAACCACTTTATTAATTTTTCTCTACTCCAGAATAGGCAGAATTAAGATAATCCGGGTAGAATAACTAAAAGGGTTGGCATAGATTATGAAGAGTCTTATACTTTTCAGCTTTTTATAAATAATTAAGCATAAATTTTTGTTCACAGAATCAGGTAACTGCATAACCAAAATTCTAGCTCTTCCACTCAGGAAAGATGGAGATATATGTGAACACATCTGCATTTCTTGGTTCACTGAATTTTTATATTTCACTCAATTCGAGGAAAAGAAAAAAAGAGTGCCTATAAAGTATAAATAATATCTGGCCTTATTATAGATTTCTATCTGTTTCCATAATTGTAAATATTTGCTAGTATAAGAAAAATATATAAAAATTTGTTGGCTCCATTGATATAGTCAACTAAGTTTATATTATGTGATGAAAATATATAGATATGATAGAATTCTATTTGGTAAAATTTTTCTCCCTAGTAAACAAGTAGAATATAATTAGATTGAATTCTAAATTATTTATTTCAATGAATACTTTCATAATCATATACAGTCTGTGACTCTTTTTGTTGTGATCTAATACTCCAAACTTTCATTCCATTTCTGGTGCCTCAGTCCTCCCTATTTTAAATTGGATTATATAATTTACTTCAGTATTTCAAATTTTCTTCGAATCCTTTCCATAGGATTAATCTAATTTTTATGCTTAGCAAAATCTAAGTCAAGAAAGAATACCTCCTGAGCTTAATTGAAGCCTGGGGTTATACATACTAGCTTCGATGTCCAGGGCACTAACTTGACTTGGAGGAGAAAGAGTTAGAGTGAGGACTGTAGTACCAGATTTGACAGAACAAGATACATTTCCTTTAAGGTTTTATTTAACTTTGGAGTATATATTTTCAGACACACTTCAGGCTATTTAAATGCAGACTATGGATTTTTCATGAAATTATGTTTTAAACAAACAGGAAGGAAGAGAATATTGCATTATGTGGAATAAATCACATCTACTAAATTTTCCATCCAGTTGTCATGACAACCCTGATATTTCCATAATATGTAGACTATTAAATATTGAACTAGATGTGCTTAAAAAAAGATACTAACATTCATGGAGTTATTTTCTATCAGAACTCTTTGAAAGATTATTTCAAAGATTATGAGAATTATTATGCTTCAATAAACAATCTGTGATCTTTATGCTATTTCTTTAGATCACAAAATGGGTGAGAAAAGTGTGAGAAACACGTTAAAATGTCAGGGTTTAATATATTTTCTTTAAATGTCATGTATTTCAAACATCACCAGATGCTTAAGTCCTATCTGTGGAATCTGTGACTGCTGTTGTCCAGCTAATATTTCCAGTGACTGTGAATTTATCACGTCTGCTTGAAAGTTTCTTCAAAGTAAAGAAATTCTGTAATTAGAACCCTCTCCCAATATTCTCCTTTTACCTTTCACCCATTTTCCTTTCTTTTGTAGTTAGAAGTGAAATCTCTTCCAAATTACTTTTATAAAGGTTAAAGCTAGCTTATGTTTGACCCAAGCTCTCTAATCATTGGATTAAGTAATACGATTTCCAACAACTATGTTTATACAGATAATTATAAATTTTTATCCAATCATAAAATTTTCATGTGAGTTAGGGGTTGTATTTTATACTGGATTAGCATTTAGAGAGCACACGTTCCTTTTATCATTTTATGTTTAATTATTTCAGAAATATTGAGTTTATAATTGTTTGTAGATTATAACCCCATGACTTCTAAAACACATTTGGCCCTTAAAAGAGGAATCTTTTTGGAACTCATCACCACTTTCTATATGTCATCTTAATACTATCCAATTTTTATTTGCCCATGTTAGTCAGTCTGGCTTATTAAAGCCTCCTTCTCTCTGCTGGTCATGCCATCCTTCCTAAAGTAAAAATATGCAAGAATTTTGACTGAAGAATAATTAACTAGGTCAATATTTATTGACACTCAACAATGTGCCAACAACTATTGGGAGAGCAAAGATGAGCACAATACATACATAGAGATTTTAGTTGCTCAATTATACCACAACTATAGACAAAATGAACACCCTGTGGCTAGCTGAGACACTCAAGTTAGAGCAGAACCAGGTTGAGTGTAAATAAATGTTGACTGAATTGATTTTTGAAAACTGATAAATGTAGGGAAAAATAAAGATCTCTATAGACAAGCTGACTGGAAAGGCTTAGGAGTTTTCAATATATCTGTAAAACTGCTTGACATCTGTCCCATAATACACAAATTGTTGAAAGAACCAACTGAAGATAAAATCATTTTAAACTATATTGCTATCAGACCAATTATTTGCAAAATTTCAACCTCACAGCATAAAGTCTCTCATAGGTCCCTGTGTCAACTCATTTTATGTGTCTGGGAACTAATACATATCTACATGGAATTACAGAACCATTACTTTTTTTATGACAATCCACACTCCAAAAGACAAAGCTCTGACCTGCCACACAGTGAATCAGATTTTTTCCTAGTCAAAACAAGACAGAATACATGGCAAAAAACAGACATCACTCATGAGAAATAAACCACAGCAAATTCTTGCTAAATTCTGAAAGCCTTTCATGATGTTCTTTAATAGCTCTGTTTTACTCACTGAAAATATAAATGAAGAATTTTAATACATTAATTTATGGAAAATTTAATAACAAAAACAATGTAAATAATTGCAAGAAGAGTACCAAGACCAAGATTCTAACATAGCTCTGTTATATACAGTTGACATTGGTGAGATCACCTACCACTTTGGTTTGGTGGGCTAAATGTTCATGTTTCTGAAATGATGAAGTGGGAATATCAAAATCAGACAAATGCTAGCTGTGCTAGGTATAGATGATCTTGTTCTAAATTTTTTAATGTGATAATTACTCTCATTTGGCAGATTTGAACCAGTCAATTTTGTTGATTTATGTGCAAAGTTAACGAAGTCAATATTCTGATTTAAAGATCCACAGAGGGCCAGTTAGCTTTATCCAGAAAGTTTTGTCCTAATGCAGTAAGTTGTACTTGGTCATAATCCTGAACAGCTGTATCTCAAATGTCTTCTCTTATCACAGTGGAAGCTAGGTAAGATGTACATTATTCTCACTTATGGAAAACAAAATATATGATACAATTTCTCATTTAGGACAGGTCATCAGTATAATTTCCCATGTGAATGAAAGTGTATTTTGAAAGTATTCTTTTTAAAAAGTATCTTTCTAATTGTTATCTTTATTTTAATTATTTTTAGATTATCTTATTAAAGAATAATAAATATGTGCTTGTATAACACTTGTATTATATCATCTTATATAAACACTACTTGTCATTTAAAATATATTTAAATATAAAACCTTTAGCATTTTATGAACATCAAATCTGAGCCCATAGTGCTTGAACAGGTTCAGGTATCTTTGCTACCATATAAAATCAATAATTTTATTTTCAATAAATAGAGATACTGCATTTTCAAGTCAGAAAAGGTATCTTCAAGTCAGAAAAGCATCATTCAAAAAATATAAATATTAAATATATGCCTAAATTGTGTCCCCTTTTGTCAATGTTTTTGTTTAAAATCTTTATTTTAAAAATTATCTGGATGAGTATTTCTGTCTCAATTTAATTAAACATTAAATTTTCTGCTTATAATTTTTCTGCTTATAATTTTCATTAAAAAAAAATGTTTGTAGCAGTATATTTTGGCGACCAAATTCTCCATTTTAAAGAAGCCCAGAGTGCTTACATTTGAACTAGTTCTTATTTTTTATATTATATGTACATCATTAGTATTGTACATAAACATATTTGTAAATGCTTTTTAAGAATGCATTAAGAAGATTATAAAACTATGCCTAGTAAGGCAAAATTAAATAGAACAGAGATCTCCATCCCTTTCTAATACTAAAATTTTATAGAAATTACAATCCTCACACAGTAATTCAGTGAATAGTTTGTGCTATAGCTTCTTTGGATTATTATATCTATCAGAAACACATATTTTTGCCCCTTTCAATGGAGATCTTGCATAAGAAAATAATAAGATTATTGAGCACCATTTATTCATTTTCAAATTTTATTATCATGTGTTAAAGTAAAATTAAAATGGAGGCTGCGCTTCAAAAATTCCTGAGAAGAAAAAACCACCTACGTCTTTTTTTTTTTTTTTTTTTTTTTTTTTGACATGAGTTTTGCTCTTGTTTCCCAGGCTCGAGTGCAATGGCAGGATCTCAGCTCACTGCAACCTCCGCTTCCCGCATTCAAGTTTGATACCTTTCTGTCTTGTTACCCAACATGATGTCTTGATATTCTAAATTTTAAAAAAATGTACTCTGTAGAATGCAACCTTAAAATTTTCTTTTATAAGGTTGTCACAACTACATAGTCATCCCAATAATGATTTTTTGAAACAGAAACCAAATGAAAGAGTATGATGATATCAATTTATCATTATTTTTTGAATAGTCACAAAAATAATTACATTGTAAACATAATAATTTAGACCAAAGGTTGGCAAACTACGGCTCGTATAGTTTTTGATAGCCCCAGCTGTTTTTTCACAGCCCAAGAACTACAACTATTGTTTTTTAATGGTTTAATGTTACAAAACAACCACCACCATAGGAAAAAAGTAAAGCAGAATACATTTTATGAACTCAGAAAGTCAACCCTTTGTTAACTATTGACAATCTGATCCTTTGGAGTAAAATTTTGCTTTTCCCTGACTTAGATACTTATATGTCAGAGTCGGAACAAAATTAAACTAGTGACTAATTTTAAACTATTTCTACATTTAAAGGAAAAGTTGGATATATGGTAAATGTTAAATTTAAAATATTTGTCATTTCAAAATGTTTGAATTAATTCACTTTTAGAGTTTAAATCCATATAAACCGTATAGAAATGTTATCTACATAAATATCCACTACTTTGTTATTTCAAATTGCTAGTAAAAATATCTTATCACTGTTTAAATGTATTAAATAAATTTCTAGTATAATTATGTGTAATGTAAAATGTTAGGATAGTACAAGTAAAATACTTGTAAGTAAAGACATATGAATTTCTAATATTTTGAAACTGTATTTCTCAGTTTTTTGTCTTAATAACACACCTCACTGAGTTCAGAAGGCAAACAAACTTTACTTCAAGTATAATAACTTTAACCAGGGTTCAATTATGCCACTAGATGGAGCATTTAGCACTGCGGAGAGCTCTGTAAGAAAGCTTTCTCTTTTTTAAAAATATATTTTAAAGGGGAAATATGTAAAAGATGTTACCAACAAAAAAATTCTCCTTAACTTTTGAGAAAAGCATTTCAACAATGTTATTACTTTACAGTCAAAATTTATTTTTCAGGGTGTGAAAATTGATACGAAAGTTGAAAAGTCAGAATTTATTAAATAAAAATTTCAATAATGTTATAAATTGTCTTTTCAGTAGTATTCTCAGTTTCCTCTGATTTGACATATGTTACAATATAAATGTGTTTTTGTGATGTTTTGAGAACAAAGAAATGCTGTTACTACTAACATTCAAAAATGGCAATTTTTAACAATGATAATGGAATCTGTGTGGGTTGGCACTAGTGCCAGGAAAATAAAGAAAGAAGAAAAAAAGACAGTTGAGAATCAAGGAAAAAGAAACAACAGTGGATGCTGCATTGTCTGTGGATGTTGCATGGCTGTGAAATCAGATGCCTTAGCCTAAGATCAATCACAGTGGCTGGAGGCCCTGGGGTGGAAGGTCAGAGTCTACTGGCTCAAGCCATAGGGTTGAACAAAAGCATGCTGTGCATCATTCATCAGGCTGCACTTTAACCCATTTTCTTCAGCCCCAGAATCAGTAAACAGGATAAACAGAAATCGTATTTCTAAAAACTGGTTTTTGTTCAGGTTAATTTATGTATCTTCAAATGTAAGCCTCACCAACTTTCTAACACCCATCATTTAGCCCTTCTCCAATGTGCAGCTGTTAAATGAGGTTGGAAGCAATTTTGCCACATGATGCTGAAGTCAGTTAAATGCTGAGTATTATCAGAATGGGAAAACATCAAATGAGTCAGTCTGTTTGCTGTGTTGATCAGCATTCCTCAAATTCTAATGGATCATACTGTCAGAGGCCCAGCTCATTGGCCTCTAAAGTGAAAATCAGACCTATTGACTAGCGCAGACATGAATGTATATGAGAGAAAGCATTTAAAGTAGAACAAAAATTATATTTTTTCCTTCCTGGAAAAAAGCCATGAATATTCTGAATGAAGACTTTCAGGCAAGACAGGATGCAAAACTGCCAAGTGTGAAAATGATTACAAATGACAGCTGATGCGGAAAAGTGTTAACCAGAAAAAATATCTTAGTTTTAGGACTACATTCTATGACAAAATAACTCTACCCACATTACATAGTATTCCAGAACAAAGGGTAGTAATTACTTAAATACTTACTTGTATATTTAAAAAAGAATATTCCTTCCATAAGATTTATTTTCAAGAGTTTATTGAAAAATATTGCTTAACATAAATTGTATACATAGTGTGAGGTAGGCATTTATAATAAAACTTAAATAGTTATTTTAGGCATAATTATATTTAGGAGAATATGATCATGCTTTTTAATAAAACTCTGAGATATATTTTATTTGGCCTTCTCTGAAGTATTAAATCTATATTCAAGTTTTACAAATCCTCTTACATGCTTTGCAGGTCAGGATTCATCTAGATTGAGATGGCCATACCTTTCTTCTTTTACAATTATTGACTCAGCAAAATTTCCATGTGAAAATGATGAATAAAACAATAGTGTTTCAAATTAAAAATGTATAAACTTTAAAGGTAATTTAAGAAGAAAGTGATGGTTATAGATCACAGAAAAATAGATATATGCCTTACAAATGAATATTATATTCTAAAATTTCTTGGCACTGAGTATTTGGCTTTTTACGTTTTTGATCTGGTGAAGATAAGTAAATTCATTAACTGATCAAACTGTGGACAAATAAATTTAGTTCAGAAATAAAACTCATGTCTTTATTTGGATGAGAAAATTTAATTTAGATATTGTCATAAATTATCCATTGGAAATTTCTTTCCTTATAAATATCAGTTGGACATGTTTTAAAAAGCAAGCATTTAGAGTTTGAAGGCCCTTACTTGAAATATATAGAGATAATAATGTTATCTCACAAGTTTATAATGATTGTATAATATGATGAATTACTTTTGGTCTTTCGTTATTATTAGTAGTAGTAGTATTGTGATGTAAATATTTTTATTTTGAACACATTTTGATTTCTGCATATATTTTTATAATATTCTCAGTTAATAAAATGTAAATATTCTGGAATCTATAATAGAAATAGGGATAGAAATGAAATTACAGTTATAGATAGTCTACTCTGTACTAGGTAGTATAATAGGCTCTGATAATACAAAAGTGAAAAAAAAAAATCAACATTTCACCTAAAAATAATAGAAAAAAATTGGTTAATATGTAACAGCTACTCATAGAAGTTATAAAAAAATTAGTGCAAACATATACAAACCATCAAAATTGTGATGATATACATGATCATCTAAGATTCTGTGGTTTAGCTCTTGCTGCCAAATATGTATGTATGAATATGTTCATAACAGGCAAAGGTAAGTGCAATTAAGCCTGACTTCTTTTCCATTCAAGTACAGAAGTCATATTTAGTATCTGCTTCCTACAATATATGAAAGCAGGATTAGTCCTATAGTCTAGAAATCTATACAAAATATACATGGTTCAAATCATAGGTCTATAAATGTAGGCATCATTTATCCATATTGTTGATATGTTAATTCTGGAGCTCTTTTTGTGGTTACTAAAATGTAACTTGATTAACATTATTATTTTTATTCTTTTATATTAGTTACAATCAATATAATAAATTATACATGAAAAGGCAATAACTAGTGTACTAATCTAAACTAAACAGAGATTAAATAAAACAATAAATATTTTTTCCAAGATAATGGATATTGCCATTATCTGTTGTCACTAAACAATTAATAGACTCTTCAGTTCACTCTTCTCAAATTCAAGAAAATTTCCATTTGAAAGCATCCTTGAAAGACATTCTTTAAAACTGATACAATACATATTACCAGATGAAGATTCTTTTAAATTTATAGTTAACTTATTTGATATAATTTTCTCTTTATAGTCATTGCAATATTTTATAGAAATATATATTTAGAGAGGCATCAAAAGCAGAATATTTACCTAATGAATTATGATGCAGCACTTAGTGAGGTAATTTTTAAATACACAATGAAGATGAATATCAGTCATACACATTACACAATTTTAGAGTCAGAATGTTGTTGAGCAGACGCTTCTTTTTTTTTTTGCCACAGAAATGTTTCTGCCTACCAGTTAAAAGATACGGTAGATGATTGGGAAAGGGTACATTGAGTAATTCATATATTGTAAAAGGTGCCAAGATAGTGTTGGTTTGTTTACTTGCTTGTCTATTTTTTTCTGTCTATTCAGGATAATTAAGGAAAAATTTATTCCAGGGTTGTTTTAATTCAGTAATATAGATGACTGATAGATAAATATAAATATATATATATATATATAAATATGTGTATATATATTTTTTGTGTGTATACATACAGAAAGAGAGAAAGTTAACTAGTTTAATAGTTTATTTTTAGTTCCTTGCTTCTTTCTAAAGTCAGTAGACAAATCTAGTTTTAACGATAAAGTGAATATGAAAGAAGATAATTTATTCTTTTTTTACAATAAATATTTTTAAATTCTAAAATCGAAATATAAATTGAATTTTTTAATTTATGTGATTATTTCTAGCTTTCTAATGAACAGATCAACTATGAATTCAAAAAAGCTACCTATTATTCCATCCTGTAACAATGAATACTCACTCCCTACTGCTGTGGCAGATTGATACGATAGTCTCCTTTAGAGGACATACACTTATTTTCTTTTTCACCTCTATTAGTTTCATCTGTTTCAGGTACTAATTAAGGCCTCTAAATTCTGGCAACAGTAGCAGGTATTTCATTTTGATTGTATAATTTATACTCTGTATTACTCACAGCTCTTCTTTGAGATAATTATTCTAGTATACAGTGATGATACAATTGTCTTCCAGCTTCCATGAAGTTTGAGAGAATTAATGACACAAAATGCATAAGACATTGTAAGCTCCTAGTATTAATTCTAGTATTAATTCTAGTTTTGAAGACACTGAAAATTCATTGTAAGCTCCTAGTATTAATTCAAAGTATTAATTCTAGTTTTGAAGACACTGAAAATTCTTCTTGGCATAAGTATAAGACACAGTTTAATATTAATTGCACAGCATGACTGCTTTGGAATGCTTTGGTTACAACAGAATGCGGTAACATAAGTAAAGACAATAAAGTTTTATTCAATTATAGCTGCTATTAGAATTAAAATTAAAAAATTATAGTTTTTAATTTTTTATAAAAGTAGTTATCTTTTATAAAAAACTAGAAATAGTTGAGGAAAGGTCACAGACTTTATATCCATCTATGCAATTTATCTAATGTCAATTACATTTCATCAGAACTCTAAGGTGATTTGTCTTGAATGTTGGTTTGCTATATTACTACAAGAAAAGCATAAGCTTGACTTGTAATCATCAATAAGTTTGTTAAAATAAATGTACTGAATCTCTTAAAAATATATATTTAGACATACCCATTATTAATAGATATATGTATTGAATGTATTAATAGATATATACATTTTTTCAAATTGTAGTTGCTCTTATTATATGACCATTTTGTTCATTTTTTACTTCTGCCCTAGGGAATTGCTTATCTGGAAAATATGCTTAAGCAATAATCATATTGCTTATCTGGAAAATAAAACTCTCTCATGATCTTTTTTTCAGCATAACTTGATTTTGTGTTCATGGGTGTATTGGAGGCCTAAAAGCTTTGAAATGCTGAAGCGGGCTTGCACTGCTTACAAGAGTCAACTGTGCACATCTCTTCCCCAGTCTGTGTGCTGTGACATTCTACTGGAAACTTGAAATCAACAACAGTGGTGGGACATTGACACCATAGAGACTGACAAATGCTACAGATGAGGAATTAAAACAATTTTTTTTTCTAGTAGAAAGCCAGTGGTTAAACATTTACCTGTACATTGCTGCCTACATTTGAGACTCAAAGGGACCTGTTCCTATTTTTGAGAGTATACACAGAAAACTATGTGAAATTTGGTGATGTGCCTTCATTGATAAATGGATGCTAGAAAATACACCTTTTTCTTATGTAAATTACATGGCAAGAACACTGGGGCATCATATAAAAGTATTTAGATTTCAGTAAGAAACATATAGTTTTAACTTCAATAACTTTTCTAAACAGAAAGATATTTTCTTATTAATAATTTTAAACGACAAATGATATTGCTATACACACAAATTTGTCAACCATTTAATGTCCCATTCATTCTGATACAAGAAGTGCTATTAAGTCTAATATGTGGGAGACAGAGGTCTTTCTACAAGAATATTTTGCTCCTGATTTCCAGCATGTAAATTTACCTGCTAAGCTCAATATGTCCAAACTGGAAAAAAAAAAAAAAAAGATTCCTTTCCTCAAGATACTTCCCATTCTCTACACCTCACCTTGCTAAATGACTCCATAATACTCACCTGTAGTTTTATCATCAAATGCAGAAACTTGTCTTCTAACACTTCATTCCTCTGTCTCTTACCCTCATGTTCCAATCAATGGCTAGATGAAACCTACTCTAATTGCTGAGATTCTCAGATAGTCATTTATACAATGGGATTTTCTTTTCTTTTCTCTATCTTTCTCTCTTTTTTTTTCTTTTTTTGACAGAGTCTCACTCTGTTGCCCAGACTGGAGTGAAGTGGTGTGATCGCTGCTCACTGCAAACTCTGCCTCCCGGGATAAAGGGATTCTTCTGCCTCAGCTTCCTGAGTAGCTGGGATTACAAGAGTGCACCACCACACAGGGCTAATTTTTGTGTTTTTGTAGAGATGGGGTTTCATCATGTTGGCCAGGCTGGTCTTGAACTCCTGAACTCAAGCAATCCTCCTGTCTTGGCCTCTCGAAGTGCTGGGATTATAGGTGTGAGCCACCATGCCCAGGTTATACAATGGAATTTGATTTTTCTGACTTTTTGCTTTCCAAAGCTTTATTGTCTGTGACTTAATACCTAAAATCTTTAATAGGTCAAGTATAATTTCCTTGATCTTCTCTTTCTTGTTTCCTGGGCATATTTCTGTTATTTCCTACCCCTTGCATTCAATTTTTTGGCCATGCTGAACCATCAGTTGCATGTTCTCTAATTTGTAATGCTTTTCTACAGTAACACCTTATCTCATTCCTCCCTTCACAATTTGGGATAACTCATGTCAACAAATTATAAGATGCTTCATCTTAGAAGCTTCATCACTTGCAACCACTGATTACCTTCTACATGTTTTCTGAATATGCTAGAAACCTATTTATCTGTCTTGCTCTTTTACCTCTAATGCCTTTGAAGACAAAAAATTATAGACTTACCCAATTTTATCGACCAGTACTTGGCAAAATAAATGTTTGCTAATGAATAAATATATTTGTCATACCATTTATAAAAATACATGTTGAATATGATAATCTTTTATTCCCACCTCTGAACTCAGCTAAAAGCTGTCATATAGAGGGATCTGAATTGAGACCACAGGCAAACAACATTGAGTGAAAAAAAAAATGGAGAAATTAGCAAGATAACAGGAGGTTTAAGTAAGGCAAAATCATAAGGCCTTCCATGTTGGCAAACAGTAAATATTCCAAGAACATCAAGCATTCATATACACAGTGTAGACCTCATAGCCATATTTAGTATTTTGCACTTCTACTTCCCCAATATTTTATTGGTCATAGAATTGAAATTTTGATTTTGAAAATCTATTTTGGGGAGAAAATACAAGTGACTTATTCTTATTTAAATATACCGTAGGCTAAGCCCCATTCCCCTTATGTTGTCATTTAAAACACCTAAATTATTTTACAGAAGTTGAAGATTGTTAAATATATTAAATCTATAGAAAGCTTCATGTTTTTAAATTTGTCTTCAGTTTAGAGAACAAGGTTGAAAGTTTTTCTTATAATAATCAGAAGTTCCATCCAAAAGCCAAAACCTTATGAAAGTGAATAGCAGATTATTGTGGACATTTCAGGAATGTCTTTCCACTGCACACCACCTCCAACAAAATGAAGGTGCACAACACCTTTAACAGAATGAAAATCTGACCAAAGATGCAGTAACACAAGTTTTTCCCTATAAAATAGTCACTTTAGCTACTCTGTTTTGTGTACTGTAGAGCCATGCAGAGGTGGAAATTGAGTGGTAATTTTCTGTAAGGGAAACACCAAAGCAAAGCTAGTTTTGTTGAGAGAGAAATACAAATCAAGTGAAAATAGTAAATGATAAAAGTCTGTGAAATTTGAGAAAGAACAATCTTGACTCTCAATCTTCCAGTTCCTATTGCAGCCTCTGATGACTCTGTTTCTGGCCATTTGATTTTGTATATGTTTTAATATATTCCCCCTTTTACCTGAACTAATCAAATAATCATCCCTATTGATTGCAACCAAATGGTCCCTGATTAAAGCCAACTTTGGAATTTTGTTTTGATTAACAATTTCTGAAATTCTGATCTCATTTCTTAATTTCTACCTTATTGTACTTTACTTCTCCTGAATCTTTATAATTAATATACATTCTAGCACCTCCTAGCATCAAGATACTGTTCTGAGAACTTTAAAAATATGAATTAATCTAATTCATATAGCAACCTTATGAATCAGATACAATTTTTAGCCAAGGTGAAAACAAGAAGAAACACAGCACTGGCTAAGTGGATTGTTGAAGATCACACAGTGATACATGGCAGAGTAAAGACGGAACTCCAGGTATCTGGCTACAGGGATATAACCGATATCCTAGACATTCTCTATTTCTACTTGGAAGGACTTTTGAGGATATAAATATTGGTTATTTAGAATAGCTTGTCCTTTAAAAATCTGCAAGGTCTAGAGGAGCAAGATCAAAAAACCTCAAAAGCTAGCAGAAGACAAGAAATAAAATCAGAGCAGAACTGAAGGAGAGACACAAAAAAACCTTCAAAAATTAATAAATCCAGGAACTGGTTTTCTGAAAAGATCAGCAAAATAGACCACTTGTCAGATTAAATAGAAAAGAAAAGAGAGAAGAATCAAATAGATGCAATAAAAAACGATAAAGGGGATATCACCATCGATTCCACATAAATACAAACCACCATCAGAGATTACTACAACAACTCTATGCACATAAATCAGTAAACCTGGAAGAAATGGAAACATTCCTGGACACTTGCACCCTCCCAAGACTAAACCAGGAAGAAGTCGAAACCCAGAATAGACCAATAACAAGGGCTAAAGTTGAGGCAGCAATTGACGGCTTACAAACCCCAAAAAGCCCAAGTCCAGATGGGTTCACAGTCGAATTCTACCAGACATACAAAGAGGAGCTGGTACCACTCTTTCTGAAACTATTCCAAACAATACAAAAGGGGGGAATCCTTCTGAAATCATTTTATGAGACCAACATCATCCCGATACCAAACCCAGCAGAGACTCAACCAAAAAGGAAAACTTCAGGCCAATATCCATGACGAACATAGATGAGAAATCTTCAATAAAATACTGGCAAACTGATTGCAACAGCACACCAAAAAGTTTATCCATCACGATCAAGTAGGATTCATCCGAGGGATGTAAGGCTGATTCAACAGATGCAAGTATATAAAGGTAATCCACATTAAACAGAATCAAAGACAAAAACCACATGATTATCTCAATAGATACAGAGAAGACCTTCGACAAAATTCAACAGCCCTTTATGCTAAAAACTTTCAATAAACTAGGTATCGATAGAAGGTATCTCAAAATAATAAAAGCTACTTACGACAAACCCACAGCCAATATCACATTGAATGGGCAAAAACTGGAAGCATTCCCTTTGAAATCTGGCACAAAACAAGGATGCCCTCGCCTCACCACTCCTATTCAATACAGTATTGTTCTAGCCAGAGAAATCAGGCAAGAAAAAGAAATAAAGGGTATTCAATTAGGAAAGGAGGAAGTCAAATTGTCTCTATTTGCAGACGACATGATTGTGTATTTAGAAGACCCCATCGTCTCAGCCCAAAATCTCCTGAAACTGATAAGCAACTTCAGCAAAGTCTCAGGATACAAAATCAATGTGCAGCCATCACAAGCATTTCTATACACCAATAACAGACTAAAAGAGAGCCAAATCAAGAGGGAACTGCCATTCACAATTGCTACAAAGACAATAAAATACCTAGGAATTTCTGAGGATCCGGCAAGATGGCAGAGGTAGAAAGAAGCTAACCTGCTGCAAGTTCAACTTCTGCGGCGTGGACCTGGACCAGCTGCGGGACATGTGCTATGAGCAGCTCACGGAGCTGCACAGTGTGTGCCAGCGGCGGCAGCTGAACCGGGGCTTGAGGCAGAAGCAGCACTTAACGGCTTTTCCACAGGCCGCGCCTCCTTCTCGGCCTTAGGCAGGCTGGCCTTACGCAGGCGCAGCTTAAAGCCAGCCTGCCTAAGGCCGAGAAGGAGGCGCCGCCTGTGGAGAAGCCGGAAGTGGTGAAGACACGCCTGCGTAAGGCGAAGAAGGAGGCGCGCCTGCGGAGAAGCCGGCAGTGGTGAAGATGAGCCTGCGGGACTTGATCATCCTGCCCTACATGGTGGGCAGCATGGTGGGCGTCTACAACGGCAAGACCTTCAACCAGGTAAAAATCAAGCCAGATGTGATCGGCCACTACTTGGGCGAGTTCTCCATCACCTCCAAGCCCATGAAGCACGGCTGGACTGACATTCGGGCCAGCCACTCCTCCCGCTTCATCCCCCTCAAGTAGTGGCTCTGCTAATAAAGGCACATACACACACA
>PVKP010022653.1:0-37372 GCA_004027715.1 Plecturocebus donacophilus | reverse complement strand
ACAACTGTTCCCTTTATCTTGTTGAAAAGAATTGCTAAAATTTCCCTCTTAAAGAACTTCTATATAACAACAGCAACAAACCCCACAAAGTCAAAGCAAGAAGTAGGATAACATTTACAAAATATATTGTATTTAAAGAATTAACACCTTATATGTAAAAACATTTTTTTCAAATTAATTTTTAAAAGATATGCTATAGTAGAAAACAAGTCTAAAAATACAAAGTGTCAATGCTCTGTGGAAAAATACAAATATCCAATAAGTGTACAAAACATTACTCTCTCATAATACAGCAAATGTACATTAACACGATAAGATGAAATTTTCATTACTTGATCAAAAAAGATTAAAAATCATACTACTCAGGGCTGCTGAGCATGTGAGAAAACAGTACCCATTAGACATGAGAAAGCCAAGAGGAATATTTTGGTAGAATTCTTGTGGAAGCCCATTTTCCATTTAAAATTGCCAACTTTTAGAGATTTCCCTTTCAGTAATGTATCATAAAAAATTAATTGGACAAGTCTTATGTATAATAATGTTTCTTATACAGGTTATAAGATAAAAAATCAGAGATGGTATAAATGTGTACATCATATCAGTCTAACAGTGGAAAATCTAGCAGTATATTAATGTGCAAAGATGTTCATAATATATTGTCGAGTGAATAAAGCATATTAAGAGCAGTTTGTGGAATTTGAATCATTATAAATTAATATTAAGATATCTGTGATATATCGTATGTGTTATACTATACAATATTTTCAGGAAAAAATGTGAACACAACTGAAGTTTAACAGTTGTTATCTCTATCTTTATCCTTTGGGCTTATTTGCATTTTTAATTGTTCTATAATGAATATTTATTGCTTGCATAGTAGAGAAAGAGAGTTTTGTAGGGAAAGAGGTTAATTACTGATCTCTATTTGGCTGCAGATACTTTTTGCAAGCCTATTTTTCATGAACAAAATCTAGATTAAAAATATAGTTATCCTTTGTGTTGAAGAAAACATGAACTATTCCACACACGTGAGTTTCAGTACTCCACCCACACAAGAAGTCAGCTTTACAATAGAGCAGCTCCTCTTTGTTTTCTGTTACTACCAATAATGCAGCCAATGAAGAAGCTTTGGAGAGCAAGCATTTAAAAATCAGGCATGAGAGATAATGTGGTTATTGCTGGTAATGAACTCCAGAGGCATCAAAAGTTTGATATATTGCTGAGTATGGTTATTTCCCTTGGGTGTAATTAAGATCTGAAAAGCTTGCCCCAGAGTCACTGATATAAATAGTCCTCCTTGTAGATAAATATGTTTCTAAGTGTTGTATAGGTGCTTTAGTTGTATTCAATTATACTGTACTATAGAAACGTAACAAAACTGCTTCTGAATTAAGGTGTGGGAATAATTGAAGCAACCCAAAAGAGTCATCCTAATTCTAATAGCATAACTGTACCACATTAGTAAAAGCCAACTACAACAACAATTACTAATGCGATTATAAATATCACAGTAATCACAGCAACAACAAAGACTTCTAAACCCCTGTCAGGCTGGATAATCCTTCACGTTTTATAAGTCTAGACAATAAGCCCATTAAATATTTAACGTTTAAATATTTCAACTGAAATGGATCAACCGAGCAGAAATGATATCTGGAAATTCAAGCCTCTTTAACCTCATATAGATGCTAATTTGAACACACTTTTTTAAAAAGTATGACATAATCGTACTTTTTAAAAAAGTGAATATCAACAAATTTTTAGAGCGGATAATACTAGTATGGCTATACTTTTCAAAAGTACTTTTACTTACTCTTACGAAATGCATTCTGAGATATACTGGGATTAAATGGTAAGATGTCTAGGGTTTGCTTTAAATAATCCAGTGGGAGTGGGCAGCTACAAAGAAAACGCAACCGGCTTTGAGTTCACTGCTGAAGCTGGAGGTGGAGTATTCTCTTCATTTCTGTGAATGTTTGAAATTTTCAATAAAAAGGTTGCCTTTAAAAAAAAATTTGCTTCAGAAATAGTTCCTATACATTAATCATTCTGCATTACTGCATATTATATGCAGTTTGGCGAAAGTATTCATTATAAAGTTATTTTTAACACAACATATTTGGTGATACATAAAAATCCCATTTGTTTCATTAAAGAATTTCACATTATTGAAAAGCAGGTAATAATAATTGTAAGGCCGGTTGCCTTGCTGGGAGCTCGGACGCACCGCCCCCCTTTTTCCCTTTCACAAGCCCCGAGCAAGCTCAGACATGCCCAGACATGTTCCCTTCTCCCTTGCTCGCACAGCCTGGTTTTCTCTTAAAGAGCCCAGTATGCAAACAGGGTGCTGCAACCATAGCTTCTTAACAACCAATAGCAGCTAAGCCTTAACAACCAATAGCAGCTAAGTCTTAACAACCAATAGCAGCCAAATTTTAACAACCAATAGCAGTCGAGTCTTAACAACCAATAGCAGGCAAATAATTCCCACCAATAATAAGCCAAGTCCTAGGTCAAGGCTTGTAACTTACCCAATAGCAGTCTTGCTCTCCCACAACCAATCGAGCTGTTTCACTCCCTATAAAACCCCCTGTCTGAGAGGAGTCTGCACCACTTCTCTGGCCCCTCCTGTCCGGACCGCAGAACCTCACCCGGGAGCCTGAGTAAATTCCCTTGCATTGGATTATCCTGGTGCTGGCCTCAGTTTCTTCGTTTTATCCTCGGAAACGGACCTCACAATAATCACCAAAAACATAAAATTAAATGATTATAAGCCACTGTGATGAAATCAAATTAAAGTATACAATTTGGATGAGTCATATTTAAATATTACAGAGTGGAGTTCCTTACCAGAATAGTGGGGCATCCTGTTTGAACAGAATTGAGGGAATTGCTGAAAGAAGTGATTCTGAAAAACTCCAATTCCCCACAAAGAACAAAGCACTATTAAATGAGAGGAGTGCAGCCGCTGGTCATCCATGAGTTGTGAAGAACTCCATCACTGACATGAAACAGGTCCGGCGCGGTGGCTCACGTGAAGTGGGTGGATGGCTTGAGCCCGGATGCAGAGCAGCCTGGGCGACATAACGAAGCCCTGTCTCTACCAAAGAAGAAAAAAAATGGTTAGCCGCGCCTGGTGGCCACATGTAGCCCCAGCTACTGGAGGCTGGTGGGAGGCCTGCCCGAACCCGGGATGGCACCGCTGCACTCCAGCCCGGGTGAGAGGGCAAGGCCATGTGTCAAGCAAACAACAGACACCGCAATGTACAACACCAGGGCACGAGGAAGAAGGAGCAACTCAATTTTGTTTCAGAGATCATTTGAAAGATCGCCAAACACACACTCTCTCTCCTCGGGGTAATCAAACTCCATCAACCTTCCATTTGTACTTCACATTGCCTTCCTTTTTAAAATATTATTTATTGATTTATTTCTATTTTTTTGAGATGATGGGAGTCTTGTTCTGTCACCAGGCTGGAGTACAACGGTTGGATCTGGGCTCACTGCAACGTCCATCTCACGGGTTCAAGTGATTCTCCTGTCTCGGCCTCCCGAGTAACTGGGGCTACAGGCACGCACCACCAACCCCAGCTATTTTTTTTTTTTTTTGTATTTTTAGTAGAGACGGGGTTTCACCATGTTGGCCTGGGTGGTCTCGATCTCCTGACCTCATGATCCACCCGCCTCGGCCTCCCAAAGTGCTGGGGTTACAGACGTGAGCCACCATGCCCGACTTCACATTGCTTTCTTAAGGCCACTGAATGACTAGTAATCGAATCCGTTTTTCAATCATCCACGGTGGGTCTTGGCATGGGTATCATCTGGAGACTATTCAGCTCTGGGTACTTCACACCTTCATCAATTATTCTTGCCTTTATTCACTGAAGAAACATTTATTGCTTTTCCTCTGTGTCTGACACTGTGCAAGGCACTGGGACTAGAACCACGAACAAAATCCTAACAGTTGGAATTCATATTGCAGGTCATGAGGCTCAGGATCTACGTAGTCACCAAAAGCCAGTTGACTCATTGACTGGACTCTTCACCAAATTACCGATTCGCTATTTTACTATGGTTTTAAATAAAATGAGTTTAAGGGCCAGGGAAATTCGTACTGGATGGACTGGCAGAGACTACGAGACACGTGGGAAGAAGGACGGGGCTCTGGGGACGTCAGACTGTCCCCCCTGCCCTCAATTCTTCTCTCCTCTTACTGCTCTTTACTTTTTCTCCCTCTCTGACTTTCACTTCCCCTCGTTCCTGAACTTTTCCTCCACTCTCTGGAACCCAGGCTTGTCTCTCAGAAGCGGCCCGGACTCTCTGCTCCTCCACCCCATGGTTCCCCCAGCCTGGCAGCCCTCTGCCCTCGTTTCCAGCACTACGTCCCCACTCTGTCCCACCTCCTCCAGACACAGCAGTAGGAAGCTGAGCCAGAAACAGTTTAAATATTTAAACTCAGTTGTGAAAACTCAAGGCCAGATGCAGCAGCTCGCACCTGTAACCCCAGCACTCTGGGAGGCTGAGCTGCGTGGATCACTTGAGGTCAGGAGTTTGAAACCAGCCTGGCCAGCATGGACAAACCCCACCTCTACTAAAAAGACAAAAATTAGCTGGACATGGTGGCGCATGCCTGTCATGCCAGCTCCTCGGGAGGCTGAGGCAGGAGGATCGCTTGAGCCTGGGAGACGGAGGTTGCGGTGGGCAGGGGTCGTGCCACTACACTCCAGCCCGGGCAATGGAGCGGGACTCCATCTCAAAAGAAAGAAAGAAAAAAGAAAACCTAGCCACTCAAGCTTTTGTGAAATGCTCAGAAACGGTTATAAAGCGTTTCATTCAATGTATCTGTCAAGTTTATGCAGAATTATAAGCAGCAAGTGTTTAGAAATCAGTAAATTAAGAAAACTGGTTCTTGACTGAATTGATTCTTTGATAAATTGACTTTTGCTCAAATTAGGCAAATAATGTTTCTAAGTTTGACAGATATAGGCAGGAGCACCATGCAGCTGACATGAAATAGGTCTCCAGAGCCTGGGGTCACTTTACTTTCCCTGTGTCCAGTGCCACCCCAGGCTGCAGGACAGGCGGGAAATCAAGATGCCCATTTCCAGCTTAGCGGATTGGCAAGCCTTCGTGTATATGCTAGTCAGGTTTCTGCATTGAATTTTTCATATTAAAAGCAAGGCCCTTCCACAGAGGTAAAAGCTTTAATCAACTAATATAGGGCAGCGTTTCTCCAAGCCCGTTACGTTCAATGTTGTCTCTATTAGATGTTCTGGCAAAAATTCATTTTTATCTCAAATAAATTTGGGAAATGTAGCACACAGTATTCTTTCTTGATGATGTGTACTGCATATTAGTATATTAAATTTCTGCAACATATTATGAAAACAATTATCTACCTAAATATTTCCTTCTTTCCGTGACTGTTGTTGTGGTGGCAGTTTCTTTCTTGCTTTTTAATTTATGTAAATAATCATTACTGTTTAAAAGTTATGCAGGATATGTCCCACTGTTTTGACACTTTGGGGTTAGTTTCATGCTCTTTTTTTATCCTAAAGTTGGTGCAGGGAAGGAAGCGTGGAGGGTTAGCCACCGCAAAGCTGTGGTGAGTGAATGCATTATCTAAAATAAGCAAGCTGTGCTACAAACTAACAAGTGAAATCTCATAAGTGGTGCAATCAAAAATTCTGAATGACCAAATTATAATTGATTCAGTGATAGTTGTAGGCAGCTCAGGGAAAACTATAGGCATAAAAAAGGTGCTAATCTCATATAAGGCCTGAAAATCGCAGTATTAAGACTTGCATTGAGTAAGTTCAGCAGAATTAAAACCAAAACATCATAATAAAAAATAATGTAAGTGAGATTGTCACTTTCTCCAGGGGCCAATGAAGACCCAGAGTAAAAATAAGTCAGGTTTGATCTCCTTGCCCTGCTGTTTATCCAGCTCAACCCAGACAGAAATCTTGCTGACAGATTCAGGGCACACCTCCTAGCAGTTATAAGTGGCAAGTGTTCCACTAGCATTGTTCCCCATTTCATTCCAAATACTTATGACTTCTATGACCTCGCTCTGTCTGCACCTTCGCAAAGAATTCCAGGACACCTATAACAAAAAGGCAGTCCCAATCAAAGTTATTACTTCCCACTGCCTCCTGTATCTAATAATAAGTATTCTAGACTTTCACCAAGTTGCTTTTATTGCTTCTTAATTTTCTCTACCTATATTCACTTTTTTCTCCCCTTCTCTTGCAAAAGATTTAATTTCTGTATTCTCCTAGTCTTTATCCTATATTACTTAAAGCAACAAATAAATAAATACATAAAGGCAAATAATAAATAAATAAATAAATAATCAGTGCCCTCATCTCAGTAACTCAGTGTTGAATTCTTGGTACTTTTATTGAGTATAAGTTTGGCACATTTTTTAATATTTCCAAATGCTCAAATCCCTACTTTGTCAATTTTTTTTTAACCATAAAACTTTAAATGAGGAAATAGAGAAGCAAATTCCTAGCTCTCCCAACATTGCCCCTACCTTTTCCTTAGTTCAGTTTCAGATCATATCAATATGGAGCATACTTGAGATCTATGTCATTTTTTTCCCTCATTCCCTATGTTTTAGGGGTTCCCAATAACCTTGCATAATACATAATCACCTTACTGTTTTGCAACATGGAAATATTTTTTACAGACATGAAATTCTCTCATTTATGCACCCAAAAAGGAAAAAAGAAAAACTGTGGATGTTCAGTTCTCAGAGATGGAGGTCAGAATATGCTGAAATACCTAAATAAATCTGTAAGTGACTCATAAATAATTGGACAGACCAATAAGCTAGCTCAATTATACAAAAACATGATTGCTCAGTACCCCATATTATATCATTTCTGGGAAAAAAAAAACTTTTGAAGTTAAATATAAATTTAAGCCTCCGTCCCACTACGTATGGTTTCCAAAAAGGCCTGTCTGGTAAGGTGAAATTTTCCATGCTCAGTTTCAGGCCCAAAGGGGAAACACTGATGGAGAGTTGAAGAAAATGCTCAGCAAAGCCTAGTGATTTATGAAGGGTAAAACAAGTTTTTAATTTTACCCTAAAGAAATTATTTTGGGGAAACATAGTTATTGGAAGATATTTGTGTTAGAATCTCAACACGAATTGGTTTCATACTCAGAGAAGTTATCAAATTATTTGGGGAAATTTATTTTCACTCTATGATAAAAATCCATGTTGGTATATACTCAGAATAAAAATACCAACTACATTTAGAACTGTGTGACACATAAATTATAAACAGTTTATAGGTAGACAACACTTTAGTGCGAAATGTAGTTTTGCCTCACCAAAATTTAATTTTATTTATCAATCTCTGTCATAGGCAAATACTAAGAAAGCCAGTCACTTTGAAAGTGACTCTTGACATCTTATTTCTGACTCAGAGTTTGTAAGCCCGCGCCTCACTGTTGCAACTCCTGACTATACCCCTCCTTCCTTCATGACGTCTTCCCAGATTAATGCTATCTGAGTTTACATGATGTCATCTTCAAGTGATCTTTTATGAAGTAGCCCTGAGCAGTGCATCATGCTCCCTAGAATCTGTGAGCACAGGAATCAGATCTATTACTAATTTTATTTTTTTCCATACTCTTAGTCCAGGAGGGTGATCTTCATAGACACATACCATGTATACCCACTCCACCCAGCCCCTCGCTGAGCTTAGAAAGAAGTAACCATCTGCCCACAGAAAACATCCTCACATCTACACAAGCAACACTGTCATTGAACTAGATAAATAAAACGAAAAGGAATTAAGATTTAATGACTCTGTGTAAAGTATGATAATAGTTATCTTTCAATACATGAAAATCCATTTACAAAAATATTGAAACTAATTTAGTGTGGGTTCCTTTGTGAGTGGATGTAAGGGGTATTTTTTTTCACTTTGAGGAAGAATGTATGAATGGCTAGAGGTGTCATGAAAAAAATGGAATGAGTTTCATTAAGAGATAGTGAATTCTCTCAATACTGGAAGACTTCAGACAGAAGCTGTATTACCAGTTGGGACATCACAGAAGAAACTTAAGACTTGAATTGGACCATCTTATCTCTGAGATGCCTTAGTATCCTGAGGTTCTTATTTGGCAGACTCACTGTCTAACTTTCTGGTGGTCTTTGCTAATTTATTTTAGCCTCTACTATTCAGACAATTGCCAACACCTGAGATTCTTTTAAAGAAAAGTTTAAATCCTCAACAAAGCCATTCTTACTTTTTAAATGCTCTTGTTAACACGTTTTAAAACCTTCATTTAAACTACTCACTGAAGAGCTTTCAATGAAAAGCTTTTACTGGAAAAATAAGTACCCAGAAGATAACTGCACCAGGAAATCAGAATTTTTCCTCAGGAAGGTACCATTTTTCAAAAATCAATCTAACATGGCCAATTAACGTGCTGGAGAATAGTATGCCTTCAGAGAGATAAATATGGGAGGCTTCTCTCCTTTGAAATAAATGACAACCTAATGCTCGCCTTTCCAAGAAGATTCTTGGGAAATTTTTCTCTGACACTGAAATAAATATATGTTATTCATCATCAGAGAATTAGAAACTAGCACTCAGCTAGTTGGTTTATTTCTACTACAGTGCACAGCTGATTTTGATAGTCACAGTGGGCAGTTTTAGAGCCGAGACTGTTGTATTCCAGAACCAGCTCCTGCATCTACTTGTTTGGAAAATGGGAGAATGTCCCTCCCTCTGATGTCAGTCCCATCATCCCTTCTCCCCATCTCTACTTCTTTAACTTTCCCAGTCTCAAAATAAATTTTAGACACAGATAAGAAAAAGTCAGATTGGGAGGGATATTTAGAGAAAATTACTAGTTTCAGCAAGTAATTCAGCCTGCAGCTCTCTCCTGCATTCTCACGATCTTCAGTGCAGTAATGCTTCCTTAGTTTAAACCATGGCTAACGGTTTTTCTCTGGAAAATCTTCCCTGATAAAGGCCACTATTTAATCTCCAAGCTGCTAGTATTTTTAATACTTCTCTTTAATTTCTTCTTGGTGCATTCATATAATCACATAAGTATTCCATTTATCTGTGCCAGATGTGGCAAACTTCTAGTTGCAGGCCCTATCTGCCAAATCTGATGTCGTTTTGTGGTCAGTGTTTGTTAAGGTTTTTTTTAAATTTCAAAGTTAAGTCTTCTGTTTCACCATTCATCCCATTAGTCTCAGATACCTTGCCTAGGCTAATATTCATACCTTTATATTACCTGTGTGGCTACTGTAGCATTTGAATTTGCATCTCTGAATTGTATGCAAAATACTTCCACATTGATTTGCATGTTTCTATGTCTCTCTAGCATACTGCAAACTTAGGGTAGAATGTGTCTCGTATCCACCACATGGTTTCTAACATCCCAACCCATGCTAGACATTGAATAATGGAAGGCTTTGGTACACCCTTAATATTTGAGAAAAAATAATTATTATCAGAAAAAGAAGTTGAGAAGTCTATGCTCCTAACAGTTTCTTATGCGTGTGTGCAGAACAGAGTTAAAGTATGACTTTATTCTGCCTCTACGCTAAATAAAACTCCTGTTCCTTATTATGGCCTAATAGGTGGAAACGTTTTTTTATAAACAGGCTTAAAATTTTTATTTTATTTTTTACAGAGGGTGAGGATTGGTGGAAGAAAGAATATGACTTTGTTAAGACTAAAAAAAGCCCCCTTATTTTTCATCTAACTGGGTCCTGGGCTTGATTATAAACTCCCTGGAGGAGAATGCAGTGGCCATTTGACATTCTCAGCACACACAGGAAGAGATATTTTAATGAGGAGAGCTACTTGGGCTTTTTTTTTTCCAGTGTCCGGAGAAGCCTCATGGAAATAGAGTGTCTATTTAAATAAATATGATTTCAAATCTGTCATATGAATTTGGATATGCTTCTCCCCAAGCAACATCTACCTTGCATTGAATCATTTCAAGTAAAACATTGAAAATGGAAGGCTAAAGGTTCAGAATGAACCAGTCAAGAACAGGGCCAATATATAAAGACAAAGAGGTCTGCTGAGTATGTGAGGATCTGGGCAGAGAAGATTTCTATCTAAGAAGATACAATCTGAAATTGAAGTTTTCATCACACATCTGACTATTTTTGGCACATCTCTCTGACTCCTTCCTCCCTGCATTTCAGCCTTCTATTGCCCGTTTCTTTTCTATCCATAGTTCCTTCATCTCCTTCTCAACACCCTATTGTTTCTCTGACTAGTCTGGATGCATCATTTTTCTAAATGACTCACATCCATGTCCTGTCCCCTTTATCAAGCACCCACACTGCTAGCCCGCTCTCATGACTGGGTCCATTTAAAACAGACACATATCAGATACCAGTCTACAAAGCTATTTCAGGTACGGTATTCAATCAGCACATTCAAAACAACAGAAACAAGCATATGCTTGGGAACTTTTATTGAATGGTAAAACATTTGTGCAGTTACTTCCCAAAGAAATGAGTGGATTTTGGAAGGCCGTTTCTTCTCTCACAGAAACTCAGATGTTCTTAATTCTGTTCCTCTCAGCACGTTGGATTGCATGCCTCTTTCATTTATATATTCAACTCCCAGGCAAGAGGCTAAATCAGACTTTCAGGGCCAGACTGTCTCTGAACTTTCTGTTCCTTTCTTTAGTCTTATCCTCCATTGGCACACAGATATTTTTTCCGTATTTCCTGCAATGCTGTTTTTATTTAGTTGCAATGGATTCTGCAAAGTTACACAAAATTCCTCTTGGTAAACGTCTGCAGGTTTTGTTACTGTTACTTAGCATCTACAACCAATGGCTAACTTTTTAGAGAAATATGTGGCCCATCTGTCATCACACAAAAGCGGAGTTGACCACATCTCCTTTGAGAGTTTTCACACAGATCCCAGAGCAAGCATGGTACCCATTTCTCTGCCTGATTAAGTTCTAGCGATAGCCTTTCCTAAGGCCAAGGAACAATTGAGAAATTGATGAAAAGCTATGAAACAGAATGTTTAATAATTCTTAAAACAATCCCAAAAGAAAAGCATTATTTAATCCATCTTTCAGATAGCTGGAGACAGAAAGAATCTAGTCACTCAAATGACTGTCTTTCTTGACTTACGGTTTTCTATTATCTCATCAGTCAAACGTCCCAGGGGAGCTGATTTAATATTTTTAAATAGCCTAAATGCTCAAATGATCATTTTTCAAAGAACTGTTTCTTCATGTACACACACAGCCCAGGAGTCTTTTCATGAGGGTTCTCTCATTACTACCAGAGAGGACTCCTTTCCAAACCACTGTTGAGGAAAAGATTATTCATGAGAAACTTCTAATGCTTTACACTGTATAAAAATTTTCAAGGGATTATGAAATCAAAAATATTGCAAAAGAACATATTCCCATGTAATTTTACTGAAGACGGAAGAGACAATATTTAAATGTTTTCTGCTATTTCTTCCGTTTCAATGCATTGAAGTGCGAAGGCCAGTGCATGGGTTTGGGAATCAGTCCTGAGTTCAAGCAGCATAGGGCTAACTATTCTGCACTCTGGGACAAGTTACTTAATGTGATGAGCCTTAGTTGCTTCAGCTGTAAATTGGGGATAATAAGATTAATCTCATTGATTTGCTAAGAAGATCAAATAAGATTACATCTGGCTGGGCATGGTGGCACATACCTGTGGTCTCAGTATTTAGGGAGGCCAAGGTTGGCAGATCATCTGAGGTCAGCGGTTTGAGACCAGCCTGGCCAACATGGTGAAACCCCATCTTTACTAAAAATGAAAAAAGAAAAAGCTAAGTGTGGAGATGTGTGCCTGTAGTCCCAGCTACTTGGGAGGCCGAGGCACAAGAATGACTTGAACCTGGGGGGCGGAGGTTGCAGTGAGCTGAGATCACGCCACTGCACTCCAGCCTGGATGAGAGAGTGAGGCCATGTCTCAAAAAAAAAAATTTACCATGCAAAGCAGTTATCGTAGTGCCTAACATATAGCATGCATTAACAAAGAGAGTTGGTAATATAGATTTAAATCAAGACATTGCGTAGTTGTAATGGTTTAGGTTAGATTTATAAAATTGTCAGAGGTACTGGTAAAAAAAACAATTCTACGGGACTCCAGTTATGAATTTTTATTCATGGACTTCTTTATATCATCATTAAACTTTTATGAAAAAATTATATAAAACAAACACCAAACTATATATGTAAACTAAGCTTAAATTAAAATGATTTGGTATTAGAAGGGATCATGTGAGAGAAATACCTTCAGTTACTGAAGGTGTCATTGCCTTAGGCAGGTGCCCAAAAGCAGACCGTGCCCTGAAATAATGAGCATGTACAAGTGGTTTATTAAAGACGTGCTTCCATGAGATATCAGTGAGGGTGGAGAGGAAAGCAGGATAGGAGAGAGCAAGGAATCCAGCTAGGGTTCATTTCAACGCATGTCTCACTCTCAGCCACATCCTATGCGGGAGCTCTGGAGTACAAATTGTGTGCCGAGGGTGCTCCTGGCAAGGGAGCTGGGCTTGGCACTCTCGTGTTTGGGCTGTGGAGGGTGGGGAGGTGGGGAATGTAAATCCAGGCACTCTGGGCTCTGTGACGTGTAGACAAAGCAGCTCCGGTGGCCCAAAGGCGCTCTTCCAGGCACAGTGGCAGGTGGGTGGTAAAAACCCAAAGCAGTCAGAAGTGGAAGGGGGCAGTTAGAAGCAGGGTAAGATGTGTGCTCCGCAACAGCAAGAAGCGTAAAGGGCTATAAGGGGAGTGGAGTGGGGCACTGGCTGTGGCTGCCATCGTCACACGTCTCACACTGCATTGGTACGCTCAGCTTCATACGAGAGCCCATCTGGGTATGGTGGCTTATGCCTGTCACTGTCCCACTCTGGGGGCCCTGCCAGCAGGAGTGCTTGAACTCAGGGTTTTGAGATCGGTCTGGGCAACGTGACAAAACCCTGTCAAAGAAAAGAAGAATAAGAATGACAATGAGAATGAGAAGGAGAAGAAGAAGGAGGAAGAGGAGGGAAAAAGCAGCAGCTTGATGGATTACGTGAATGAAATTAATTGCTTAGCAGCCAAGCAAAGAAATAAAATACACCTGCTTCGCAATCCTCCAAGATAGTCCTCAAAGAAGACTAAGGCTTTCTCATGTACTCTCAAAATATGTCCTGCTACTATATATCAATTAAAATATTTTTAAGGAAAAAAAATACAACAAAAGGAACAGTAAGAGACTGAAAGAGAAAAGAAGACTGAAGACTGCAGCTTTTTAATTTGACGCAATCCCTTTGTGGATTTTTCTTTTGCTACTTTAGCTTTTGAGGCCATATCCAAAAAATAATGTCCAAGACTAGTGTCATAGAGCTTTTCCCCTGTGTTTTCTTCTCATAGTTTTACAGTTTCAGGTCTTGCATTTAAGCTTTTAATCCATTTTGAGTGTCTTTAATATGGTGTGAGTTAGGGTTCAATGTTATTCTTCTCCATGTGCATACTCAGCTTCCCCCACACCATTTATTATAGAAACAATTCAGAGTGAAGAGACAATCTATGGATTGGGAGACAATACTTGCAAATCATATGTACAATAAAGGGTTACTATTCAAAGTATATATAAGGAACTCAACTCAAGAGCAAGAAAGCAAATAATCCCATTAAAAATTGAGCAGAGAACCTGAATAGACATTTCTCAAAAGAAGACATACAAATGGCCAACAAGTATATGAAAAAAATGCTTAGCAACACTAATCATCAGGAAAATGCAAATTACAACCAAGAGCTATCACCTCACACCTGTTAAAATGGCTATCATTTACAAAAATAAAATAATATAAAATAAAATGAAGATAAGCATTGGAGAGACTGTGAAGGAAAAAACACCCATCTACATAGCGGGGATGTAAGTTAGTATAACTATTATGGGAAACAGTTTGGGAAGTCTCTCCAGAAATTAAACATAAACCTACTGTGGGCTGGGCGTGGTGGCTCACGCCTGTAATCCCAGCACTTGGTGGGCAGATCACGAGGTCACGAGATCGAGACCAGCCTGGCCAACACGGTGAAACTCCGTGTCTACTGAAAATACAAAAATTAGCCGGGCGTGGTGGCACGTGCCTGTGGTCCCAGCTACTCGGGAGACTGAGGCAGGAGAATCATTTGAACCCGGGAGGCGGAGGTTGCATTGAGCCGAGATCGCGCCACTGCACTCCAGCCTGGCGACAGAGCAAGGCTCCTTCCTAAAAAAGGAAAAAAAACCCTACTTTACAAACCAGCAATCCCATTTCTGGGTATACATCTAAAGGAATGGACGTCAGTATGTCAAGAGACTGCTGCACTTCGCGTTTATTATATCACTATTCACAATAGCCAAAATACGGAATCAACCTGTGTCCACCAAAAAATAAAAAGATCCAAAAAAAACGTGGTCTATGGAGCTGGGCGCGGTGCCTCGCGCCGGTAATCCCAGTACTCTCGGAGGCCGAGGCGGGTGGATTGCCTGAGGTCAGGAGTTCGAGAACAGTCTGGCCAACATGGTGAAACCGCGTCTCTACTAAAAATAGAAATAATTAGTCAGGCATGCTGGCAGACACCTGTCATCCAGCTACTCCGGAGGCTGAGGCAGGAGAATCACTTTAATCTGGGAAGAGGAGGTTGCAGTGAGCTGAGATGATGCCATTGCACTCCAGCCTGGCCGACGAGAGCAAAACTTCATCTCAAAGAAAGAAAGAAAGAAAATATGGTCTATATAGACAATGGAATATTAGCCTTTAAAAAGAAGGAAATTCTGACATTTGTAACAACATAGGTAAACCCAGAAGACATTATCCTAAGTGAAATATGCCAGGCACAAAAAGATGATTACTGCCTGATTTCGCTTCTATGTGGAATCTTAAAACATCAAACTCATAGAAGTAAAGATTGGAATGGTGGAGAATGGGGTAGAGAGGGGAGATGTTCGTCAAAAGGTACCAAGTTTCAGTCAGACAGGAGGAGGAAGTTTTTGAGATCCACTGCATAATGTGGTAACTATAGTTAATAATAAAATAATCTATATTTCAAAGTTGCAAAGAGAATAGATTTTAAATGTTCACACCACAAGAAAAATAAGTATGTGAGATGGCAGATATGGTCATTAGTTTGATTTAATTATTCCATAATGTATGGATATATCAAAACATCACATCGTACCCTAGAAGTATATAATTATTACTTTAATTAAAAAATTTAAAAAAGAAAAGACAAACTAAAGGTTAAGCAAGTCCCTGTGCCCAGTCTTACCCTGTTTTGCTCCATTCTGTTTCCATTCTAGTCCACAAGAGTACGCCAAGATATGCTCTGAAACTCCAGTGATGTCTATGGTAATATAGACTCTTCATTACTAACGCACTTTGCAGCTTACAAATCATTATCAAATATGTTATCTAGCTGTCAACAACCCCATGAAATAGGAATAATAAGCATGACACACTACCCCATTCTCCATTTGATAAATGAAAACCTGGGGCTCAGAAGTTAAGTGGCATAACCAAGGTCATATAGCAAAGGTAAGAATTGGGAATTCAGTCCCAGGTTTGAGAATTCCAGTGCTTTTTCTGATGTATCAGTCTGAACGGAAACGTACCATGTAGCTGTGGGATACTGCGGCAGTGGAGAGCCTCTGTTGGCCATCTGACCTTGGACTGCACAGGGGAACCTAGAACAGTCCTACTAGTGAAGATTCTCAGTTGAGTTTATGTGAAGTAAGCAGATCAGGTACTCTTCCGTTTCAGGATCTTTGATGACTCTTGGTCCTTCAACTACTCTTTAAAGGCAGGTTTTCTGCCTTTATTCATCTCTGGCTCTCTGTAACTAGCTAGGTCATTTAATCTACTCTCAAGCTTTAAACTTTTAATTCTGCTAAGATTTTAGTGACCTATGAATTCATGTCTTCTAGATAAAACTACTCTCTAATCCTGTATATCCAACTATTGGCTAACCTCAAATTTCAGACTGTTCTTAAAATTCAACATAGTAAAATCATATTCTGACTTAAACCTGTTTCTATTTTGCATTCCCATTCCCAGTGACTCCCAGACATTGAAGCTACAAACCTGGATTTATTCTTGACTCCTCATCCCTGACAACAGATCTATTGCTAAGTCCCCTGGATTCCACATTCTCAATGTCTGTCTTATCTACACCTTTCTTCCCATCTACAGTGATTTTCACCAGAACAGGCAAACGCAACTCTGATCATTCTGTTTCCACACTTCGAGTATTGGAATTTTCAGTTGCCCCCATCATCTGATGTCCAGGCACATGGAGCTCAACTCTCCGTGGTTGAGCTTCTGTCTACACTCCTAGTTACATTGACACTGATCCCTATGCTCCATCCTCCAGCTACATAGCATACAGACACTTGCCTCTTGTTACACCACTCCTTCTCTTCCAAAGTGGGAAATTGGCCTTATTTATTTCTGCATTCCAAATGTCTAAAACAGTGTTGACATTTCACGGGTTTTCAATAAATTTTCATTGAATCAATGAATTGAATACCAACTTAGCCAGCTAGAATTGGCATATAAACTACCTGATCAATATGTGACAACCATTATAGCCAGTCTTCTCAGTCGTTCATTCCACTCACTTGGTTTAGAAATATCCCTGTCCTCTTAAGGGATCACATCTGTGAAGGGCACAGTGCTAAAATTTTAAGAAAAACTTGGCTTCCATCTCCCAGTAAACAGATTCTTTTTCCAAGAAGTTATTCTTGGTTTTCAGATGATACTTTCTTCTCAAAGAGCTGAGTGATTTTTCCTAAACATTTCTAAAGAGCAGAATAAACATTTCTACATAGTGAATTCCAAGCCACCTGTTTAGCAGACAACACAGGTTAGCACCTGCTAATTTCAAAAAAAAAAATTGTCATGTTTCTACATGCTTTTCCTGTTATAGAACATTGGGAGTCTGATGCTACAAATTCTGAACACTTATTAATACAAAATTTTCGAGGAATGATTTAAAAAATAATTCATATTCATTGGAGCAAGTAAAAAAGCATTAAAAAGTATTTATATGGTTCTCAATCTGACTTATTATTCTAACTTTCCCTGAAAAGGGGCTCCCAGATAGCCAGGCACCTGTCTTTTCCTCCTGTGTCTGTCTGTTGCCTAGCACAGGGCTCTGGCCTATGGTGCTCATTGGCTGAGTGAAGAACAATGAATGAATGACAATAAGTGACTGAATGAATCAATCCTTGAGTACTGTAAGAGGAAAGTCAAAAATAAACAGTCATAACATGTTTTCTCAACCATCTTCCTTTGATTGAGAGACTAGAACAGATAATATCTCTACAATTATTTTTGGCTAAATGATTCTAATTTTACTGAACAAAATTTTATAATTCTGTGCAATGCATAAAAAGTCTAAATATGGTAAGGTGCAAGAGGGAAGATGGATCAGTCCCATTCATATTGTGATCCAGGCCAGTTTTCATGTCCATTTACATGGAAAGGAATGACTTTGTTTTAATGAAGCACCCATTAGACTTAACTTCTTTTTTATTTACCCAATGTTTTAAAAAATCTTCAAACCTACAAAAAGGCTAATACAGTACAATGAACACTCATATACCATTTACTTAGATTTACTAATTTTCAACATTTTGATATTTTTGCTTTATGTATCTCTCAAATATTTGTATGGATATGTAAATGTTTTGTGTGTGTGTATTTCAACTTGTTTCTCAACATTTGAAAGTAAGTCGTAGACATGTTAATTTACCCTAAGTTCCTCATATGTTTCCTACAAACAAGGACATTCTCCTTCAAAACCACAATATGATTATCACACTCAGTAAATGTAATAATACACAATAACATTTTCAAATGTAAGTCCACATTCAAATTTCCCCAGTTGTCATCAAAATGTTTTTTCTAGCTATGTTATGGAGTGTGTGTGTTTGTGTGTGTGTGTGTGTGTGTGTGTGTGTGTGAATGTTTGGTATCCAGAATCCAATCAAGGACATGACTTATGGCCATAATGTCTCTTTTTAGTCTCTTTCCACCTAGGAGAGTCCCCCCGTCTTTTATTATCTTTCATAACACTGATATTTTTAAAGAATCTAGCTAATTTTCTTGCTGATATAGAATGTTTCATAATATGGATTTTTTTATTCTTACCTCATGATTATATTCAGGTTAAACATTCCTTAAAAAAATATTACGTGGGTGATAGCATGTACTTTCCATTATAATGCATCATTTAGATGCATAATGTGACTTTACCCAGTCATTTGTGATCATTAAGTGTGATCTCTTCTTTAATATGACGTCTGCCAGATTCAACCATTGTAAAAGGAAACTTTTCCCTCTTTGTATTTAAGCATAGTCTGGGGATAATACCCTGAAATTCTGTGACTATCCTCTACCATCAGAAACGTTTATCCAATGGGTTTAATATCCATTGATAATCCTTGCCTGAATCAATTATTATATAAGGAATTGAAGAATAGTGATTTTTTTTTTTTTTTTTTTGAGATGGAGTTTTGCTCTTGTTGCCCAGGCTGGGGTGCAATGGCATGATCTTGGCTTACTGCAATCTCGGCCTCCCAGGTTCAAGAGATTCTCCTGCCTCAGCCTTTCGAGTAGCTGGGACCAAAGGCACGCGACACCATGCCCAGCTAATTTTTGTATTTTTAGTAGAGACGGGGTTTCACCATATTGACCAGGATGGTCTCGATCTCTTGACCTCGTGATCCACCCGCCTTGGCCTCCCAAAGTGCTGGGATTACAAGCACGAGCCACTGCGCACAGCTGAAGAATAGTAATTTTTAAAAATGCTATAGTTTTTAAAAAATTGTAAACTGTAATTATTCTGTACAGAATCTCTCCTTCCATCCTTCTCTTTTTTAAAACACCTACACATTATTTTTTAATCTTAGTCTTAATATATTACCCTTCTTTATTGGGAGGGTGGGTGCTGAAATTGTCTTATGTGTCTTGTTGGATCCTCTTCAAGGCAGTTCCTGTGTCCTTTCAACATATACCCATCATTCTTTGTGTACTTTTGTGCTTTTTGATACAATGAAATGCTCCAGTTTTACCCTGCCTCCAGCCTCCAATCAGCTATCTCTCAATGGAGCCCTGATTCCTTTAAGAAGGCAGTGGAATTTGGAAACCAAAATCTGTTAGCGTACTTACTGCTACAACTTAAACTTCTTGAAAACAGAGAAAGTGTCTGGTTTTGCTCAGTCTCGTGTCACCAATGCCTAAGCACACGATTGCACAGTGTAAGTGCTCAATAAACACATATTGGATGTTGACATTCTAAGAAGTGGATATGCTCGCAAAAATTATTATGTTTCTTAAGGGTATTTGAATCTGCAGGGTATCTGATCACATTTTATTACATGACTTTGGCAGTCACGTACTTAGACTTAAAATCAAATCTTAAATGAGCTTACTCTTTTTCCTTTTTAATACTGATCTGGTCATAACAGAGCTCTTATGTTTAGGAGCCTTTTCCTGACAATGAGATATGAATAAACATATCTACTCAAAAGACCAGATAAATGTGCTGCAAAGTATGAAAAATTGGTATTCAGTATTAAATATTTTTTCCCAAAGTTTACAGATTATACCATTTTGGGGGTAGCCCATTTCTTAGCTGCCTGCCAATTCTCAATGTGTCTAGATACAAGTGGAAGAATGGTACCTATATTTCTTCACTTTAAGAGAAACTGGGTTCCTAAAAATTGTTCTATTTGACCTGCTACTTCGGATGCTGTGACTGTAGACTCCATTTCTACCAATTATTAAAAGAGTTTTAAAATAGGAATTAGGATTTTTTGCTCACTCTCCTTATTTTTTTTCCTTAACTTACATCCAGTTCCAAGGGGGTGAATTAAATGGCTGACTAGTTTTTTTTTTTTCTTTTTTCAAAAAGCTACAATTTTCTGAAATGGCAGACTGCCATTTAAATCAGAGTTGTTAGGCATCTCTCTTGTGGATTTCAACTGTGGCTGCTGGCTAAAAGCTGAAAGGGCCATTTTTCAAGCAGCACTTAGGTTTAGGAGCCAAGAGGGTCCTAAAATATAAAGTGTCTCTACTTTTACTGGGGAAAAAGAAGTTAATTTTTTTTTTAGCCAAAAGAGAGTAGATGTTTTCACTAGTTTTTCTCTTTCACAGTCATCATAATTATGAAAGCCATTCGTCAAAGAGCTCTCACTAGCATATTTTGGCATAGCAATATATTTTTCTGAAACGGTCACCCATTTATAAGCCACCTGTCATAGGTCCCTTCTTTAACCTGTATAGGGATGCTTCAAACATGCATCTTTATGATTTTGATTATGAAAGTAACATTTTCTGTAAACCTTCAAAAAATAAGTATAGTGCATTTTAATTAAATGCTTATAAAGATCTTTATTTGTAAGCCAACAAAGTTTACATTAGTAATGTTATAAAAAGCACTTTCTTTACATAAGGAAAGGTAAAGCACATTATGCAAAGCAATGTATTTTAAATGTTTTTGCTATAATTTATCACCTGTAACACTGAAGGTGACCCTCTAAGACATCAACACCTTGTGGAGGGAGAAAAGGAATCCCAACTTTCTCCAAAAGAAAACACAGTTGTGACTATGATTTTAGGTCAAATCCCTGATGCAATGCCATGCTGGAATCACATCACCAGGAATGGCTTTGTTTAGGAAGACCTACTGGATGTGATTCCAGGCTTTGTCTGAGCAGAATGACTCCTGCTTAGAAATCCCTCATTTATACTGTTGAGGAACTTCTCTCTGGTTCAAGTTTCAACAGAAATAGCCCCTTCTAACAGCATTTGTCCTGGGACCATTTTTCCTTGCCCCCCATCTCCCCATATAGGCTTAAAAAAATTATAACAGTCAGTAGTCAGCAAGAATTTATTGACTGCCAACAGGGTGCATAGCATTGTGCCAGGCTGGCCTGTTACTTTCCTGCTCCTTTGTTTACTGCTAACCATGAAACTGGCCTCTGTCTTTTCTGCAGATGTTTGCACTTTACAACTGCTAGAGGGTCAAACACCTCTCATCTAAGGAAAGTTCAGTTTGAACTAATATATACATGTAGATAATTATAATCATATAATTATAATCTATGATAGCACTTGACTAAAAGTTGAAATTTTTTTATTATGATTTGCCAAAAATGAGATATTTATTAATTACACTTAGTCAATTTAGATCCCTAAAATTCAATCTAGCACATGGTATGTTTTGATGATTTTTGAAAAATATTTATTAAAATTTGTGATTGTATTATTTCTGTGAGGCACAGAAACCGTAAGAAATAAACATTCATTTTTGTGGTTCCTCTATATCTTACATTTTTCTTCTTAATATTGAAAGATTTAAGTAAAATGAAGCAGGACGGGGAAGGAAAGAAACCTTAAATACAGAAGATTTAATTCAAAAAAATGTAAGCTTATATATTTATTCTTTATAAAATGCTTACAGCATGTGCCAGGCAATTTGTGCAACAACCATAAAATGAAGTTCTAATCTACAAGAAACAAACATCCTAAAAATTAAACACCAGCCTGGGCAACATAGCAAGACCTCATCTCTACGAAAATTTTAAAAGTGAAAAATAATTACCATGTGTGGTGCTGCACAACTATAGTCAACTCAGGAAGTTAAGGCAGGAGGCTCTCTTGAGCCCAGGAGTTCAAGGCTGCAGAGATCACACCACTGTGCTTCAGTAATTCTTAGAAGTTTATTGTTTTTCTATTTTTGAATTACTCCAATTCAAATGCTGTCATTAATGCCAAAAGATGTTTAATCAGTTATTCATTTGGCACACTTTACAAGGAAAAAGAATTGTTCATAATTAAAATGTCCGTCCATTGACAGCTAATTACGAATTGGCAATCAATTGAAAAGAAATTGATTAATAAATAATGTACTACCATGCAGCCATTTAAAAATAGGTCTGTATAAACTGACTTGTACAAGATGTGTTGTCTAATAAAAAATGCAATTTACTGAATAGTATTGCCAGATGACCTCACTTCTGTTATCTATATGCAAAATTAATTACATTACATATTTTAATTTGGAAATCTAACCTAAAATTAGTACATAGATATACACAAAGACAATGTATATTTTTCACACACACATAGATAGACCTACATAATAAGTATGTATAATTTTCATAGTAAGAGGGGGAAAAAACAATTAAGAATTTTATTTTAAGATAAAGAAAAAAAGAATTTAATTTTATTTTTTTAGAGACAAGGTCTCACTCTTGCCCAGGCTGGAGTGCAGTGGTGTGATCATAGCTCACAGCAGCCTGAAATTCCTGAGCTCATGTAATTCTTCAACCTTAGCCTCCTGAGTAGCTAGGATCACAGGTGCAGATCACTACGCCAGGCCAATTAAGAAATTTTAAATACAGAGAATTCTTTAGTGATATGGCAGATACTGACAATATATCAACTGAGAAAAAAAAATGTTTCAAAGCAGCACACATGGCATGATCCCAATGTCATATCAATAAAAAAAAAAGCATGTGTGTATGCATGGAAGTACACATATCTATTTGCATAGAGAAAAACTGAAATAGTCACCAAAACATGGAAAGGGTCTATTCCTGGAGGGTATACTGTGGTTGATTTGTTTTCTTCTTTGTCATTTTCTTCGTTATCCTTTTTAAAAATTTTTCCAATGTTCTATAATAAACATTAATTATTTGGTAATCGGAAAAGTAATACTTTTTAAAGAAAAACACAATGTAAAAGGGAATTTGTTGCAACATTATGTGTAGTGGCAAAAATATGAAGAAAAACCAAAGAAAACCACACCAGGTAGTTAACATTGCTTACTATGAGTTGAAGTGGGGCTGAGGACAGGAGGATAGGCTTGGAGAAAAAGAGAGAATATAAATGCATATCCACTACTGTCTCTATATACACACACATTATCTGTATACATTATATTCAATGTATGCATACATTGCATTATTTAGCTAACAGTAAAATATGCTGGGAGCAACATGCCTCCCTCTTCTTGCCCTGCAAACCTGACATTTCCCCTTCCTAATCTCAGGAGTGGGTCCAGATGGGGTGAGCTCCTCAGTCTGACTCTTGACAAGCAGTCCATAAAGCCTTTCTGATGTTGTTGATGGTGTCAACTTCTCCAGGAAGACTTCCTTAACAACTCTCCCACCCACCTGCTATAGGCATCCCTACTCAGTGTTCCCATAATAACTTTAGGAATGAACTGAGAAGATAACATTTTAAGTGCCAGCCTTCATGTGCGTCTTCACCAGTAAGCCGTATTATCTTACTCATCTTTGTTTCCCCACTACCTACATGGTGCATGTACATGGTATAGGAAGTACCACCTACATAGTGCAGTAGTGATAACTGCTCATTGAAAGTAAGTATGTGTTGAAAGTAAGTATGTATTGATCGATTGAAGTAAGTATGTATTGATGAATTACCAGATCCATTCCTGGAGAAGCCTGCCAGAAGGTTAGAAATTGTGTCACTTCAGGGCTGCTCTGTGACAAATTTAAATGCCAATGTCAATTCCCACACTCATTCCATGACCTGATATCTTTCTAAGTCCAGAGACCAAGTCAGATGTTATACATCAAGACATAAAGCATGCATTTTCAACTGGGGAGATGTCATCCAAACCGAGAAAAAAATCTGGTCCTAGTGGTGAAGGGGCATCAGAAAAATAGCTGCGTTTTATAGTAGTTTGCAATCTTCCAAAGCTTAATCCTATTTGACAAAATTCTTACTCTAGTAATTCTTCTCCTTAGGGAGAAATTAAAATAACATGTTTAAATGAAGATAATTTAATTTAATTAATTAATATATATTAAATTCTAATTAATTAATAATTACTGATCTAAAGTCAATTGTACTCTGCTTGGAATAGGACCAAAATTTACCTCCACTGTAAGGGATAAAAAATAAACTGCCTAATTAATGAATTCCCATGTATCTTAAAGTAATTTGAGGAAACTCAAAGTGCAGATTTGGATCCACAAAATACTTCTGCATTTCTTGTTTATCTCACACCTGCCATGATGCATCAGCAGGATAAAGACACTGACATGGAAGGGGCAGAAAATAGGACCCTGCAGAAGCAGGGATGGAACACCGAGATCAGTCTATGAGACAAGAAACAGAGCATGAAAAGGAGGTACGTAGAGCTGTGTTTTTCCAACAAACGACACATCAGCTAGTGCAGTAACAGGAGCCAGGGAGGTCCTGAGACCAGGCATGTCCTAGATCAAGCTTCAAGATACAGCATTAGGAACCATGTTGTTGCCACTCTCTTGACTTCAAATGTCAACTCTGACAGAAAGATGTGTTCCTATACCTTTTCTTTCAGACCAGGCCAAATGAACACAAATACTATTTGGGGCCGAGACTCCTTTGGTGTCTGAGACACATTCCTAAAGGACTAAGCCAGTTATCTAGCCTGACCACTTCCCTTGGCACTATCTTCATCCTAGCTCTGGCTTCTTCTCTTCATGTGCCTGGCACTGAGGACCCAGTCGTCCACATCTTCGCACCAAGGGCCTTTCCAATTATGACATGCTTATTATGTGATACATTACTTGATAAACCACTAACAGGTTCTGCCCTCTAATAAATTCTCATGTGTTACCTGTTCCCCGCATTTTTGGATTTTATACAAATGAGGGCTAACATTAGGCTCTAATTCATCATCTTCCAAACTGTGTTGTAGAGAGCACTGGTGTATGAAGAGATGTGAAAAACATTTCTGTAGGACAAACGTTGAACATATCTGCTATTTACATAACTCATAGTTGATGTTTCTCATATCTCAGGACTAAAGAAAAGAAAGCTGCTCTGGGACCCAATTCTAGCTTTATTATAATTTCCCAGATGGTCATAGGTCAAGCTCCCTCCCTTGAGTTCAGCTTGTCCATTAGAAAATAACAACTTGAACCAGAGCCTCTCTGAGGTCATTTCCAGTGAGGAGTCAACAGGTATTCATGTAGCATTAAGAATAACAGTCTTCAAGTTATCATTCAGATAAAGAAAGTTTTCAAATGACTCACTCCCACTAAGTTGCCACAGAGGCCACTAAATGTCAAGTCAGAGCACCTAATATTTAGAATAAGGTCTGGAACTTAAGTAGCAAAAATAAATCTGAAAAAGGAGTAATCAATGAGAAAATGTGTTTTCTAGGAGCACCCACATTCACAAAGCAAGTTCTTAGAGACCTTAAAAAATCCTTACACTCCCACACAATAATAGTGGGAGACTTCAACACCTCACTGATAGTATTAGACAGATCATCGAGGCAGAAAATAAAGATATTCCGCACCAGAATTCAGCACTAGATCAAACAGACCTAACATACCCCTGCAGAACTCTCCACCCCAAAACAAGAGAATATACATTCTCTTCATTGCCGCCTGGCACATACTCTAAAATCAGATACACAATAAGACACAAAATACTCCTCAGTGAATTCAAAAGAACTGAAATTATAACAACCACTCTCTCAGATCACAGTGTAATCAAATTAGAAATCGAGACTACAAAATTCACCCAAAACCATATGATTGCATGGAAATTGAATAACCTCCTCCTGAATGACTTTTGGGTACATAACGAAATTAAGGCAGAAATCAAGAAGTTGTTTGAAACTAATGAGAACAAAGATATAACATACCAGAATCTCTGGGACACAGCAAAGGCAGTATTTGGAGGGAATTAATAAGACTAAGTGCCCACATCGAAAAGTTAGAAAGATCTCAAATGAACAACCTAGTATCACAACCAAGAAAACTAGAGAACCAAAAGCAAACAACCCCCAAAGCTGGCAGAAGACAAAAAATAACCAAAATCAAACTGAACTGAAGGAGATTAAAATGCAAAAAACAAAAACAAAAACAAACAAACAACCATTCAAAAGATCAACAAATCCAGAAGTTGTTTTCTTGAAAAATGTAATAAAATAGAGGGGCTGCTAGCCAGACTAAAAATGAAGAAAAGAGAGAAGATCCAAATAAACACAATTAGAAATAACAATGGGGTAATTACCACTGACACTACAGAAATACAAATAACCGTCAGAAAATATTATGAACACCTTGATACATATAAGATAGAAAAATCTAGAAAAAAATGAATAAATTTTTAGACACATACATCCCCCCAAGACTGAGCCCAAAAGAAACTGAACAGACTAATAACATGTTCTGAAATTTAGGCAGTAGTAAATAGCCTACCAACAAAAAAAAAAAAAAAAATCCCAGGACCAGATGGATTCACAGCCAAACTCTACTTACAAAGAAGAGCTGCTACCATTCTTATTGAAAGTATTCCAAAAAACTGGGGAGGAGGGACTTCTCCCTCATTAATTCTATAAGGCCAACATAATCCTGATAGCAAAACCTGGCAGAGACATACAAAAAAACGAAAACTTCAGGCAGTATCCTTGATGGACATTTATGCAAAAATCCTCAACAAATAACTGGCAAACCAAATTTGACAGCACATAAAAAAGCTAATCTACCAAGATCAAGTAGGCTTTATCCCTGGAATGCAAGGTTGGTTCAACATATGCAAGTCAATAAATGTGATTCATCACATAAACAGAACTATGGACAAAAACCACATGATTATCTCAATAGATGCAGAAAAGTTTTTGATAAAATTCAACACCCTGTCATGTTAAAAACTCAATCAACTTGATATTGAAGGAACATATCTTAAAATAATAAGAGCCATATATAATAAATCCACAGCAAATATTGTACTGAATGGGCAAAGGATGAAAGCATTTCCTTTGAAAACTGGCATAAGACAAGAATACCCACTCTTACCACTCCTATTCAACAGAGTATTGGAAGTCCTGGCCGGAGCAATCAGGCAAGAGAAAGAAATAAAGGGCATCCAAGTAGGAAGAGAGGAGTCAAACTATCCCCGTTTGTAGATGATATGATTCTATAGTTAGAAAACCTGATAGTCTTAGCCCAAAGCTCCTTAAGCTGATAAACACCTTCACCAAAGTCTCAAGACACAAAATCAACATACAAAATCACCAGCATTCCTATACACTTACAACAGTTAAGCCAAGAGCCAAATCAGGACTAACATCCCATTCACACAATTGCCATGAAAAGAATGAAATACTTAGGAATACAGCCAACTAGGGAGGTGAAAGATCTCTATGAGGAGGACTATAAAACATTGCTCAAAGAAATCAGAGATGGCACAAACAAATCAAAAAACATTCCATGCTCATGGATAGGAGTAATCAATATAATTAAAATGGCCAAACTACCCAAAACAATTTATAAGTTCAATGCTATTCCTATTAAACTACCATTGACATTCTTCACAAAATTAGAAAAAACTATTTTAAAATTCATATAGAATCAAGAAAGAACTCAAAATTGCCAAAGCAATTCTAAGTAAAAAGAACAAAACTGAAGGCATCATGTTACCTGTCTTCAAACTGCACTATAGGGATGCTGTAACCAAAACATCATGGCACTGGTACAAAAACAAACACATAGACCAGTGGAACAGAATAAAGAGCCCAGAAATAAGACTGCACGCCTACAACTGTCTGATCTTTGAGAAAGCTGACAAAAACAAGCAATGGGGAAAAGACTTCTTACTCAATAAATGATGCTGAGTTAACTTGCTAGTCATATGCAAAAGATTGAAACTGGACTCCTTCCTTACACTACACAAAAATTAAGTCAAGATGCATTAAAGACTTAAATGTAAAATACAAAACTATAAAAAACCTGGAAGACAACCTAGGCAATACTATTCTCAACATAGGAACAAGCAAAGATTTCATTATGAAGATGCTAAAAACAATGGCAACAAAAGCAAAAATTGACAAATGAGATCTAATTAAACTAAAGAGCTTCTGCACAGCAAAAGAAACAGACAGAGTAAACAGATAACCTGCTGAATGGGAGAAAATGTTTGTAAACTGTCAAAGGTCTAATATCCAGCATCTATAAAGAACTTAAACATATTTACAAGTAAAGGCAACCCCATTAAAAAGTGGAAGAAGGACATGAACAGACACTTTTCAAAAGAAGACATACATGCGGCCAACAAACATATGAATAAAAAGCTCAACATTACTGATCATTAGAGAAATGCAAACCAAAACCACAATGAGGCACTATTTCACACCAGTCAGAATGGCTATTACTAAAAAGTAAAAAAATAACAGATGCTGGTAAGGTTGTGAAGAAAAAGGAATGCTTATAAACTGTTGGTGGAAGTATAAATTAGTTCAACCATTAGACAGTGTGGTGATTCCTCAAAGACCTAAAGACAGAAATACCATTCAACCCTGCAATCCCATTACTGGGTATACAGCTAAAAGAATAAACATCATTCTCTCATAAAGATACATACACATGTGTGTTCACTGCAGCACTCTTCACAATAACAAAGATATGGAATAAACCTAAATGCTCATCAATGGTAGACTAGATAAAGAAATTGTGGTATATATACACCATGGAATACTATGCAATCATAAAAAAGAATGAGATAATGTCCTTTTCAGGAACATGGATGGAACTGAAGACCATTATCATTAGCAAACTAATGCAGGAACAGAAAACCAAATACCGCATGTTCTTACTTATAAATGGGAGCTAAATGATGAGAACACATGGACACAGAAGGAAATATCCAACACCGGGGCCTATTAGAGGGTGGAGGGTGAGAGGAGAGAGAGAATCAGAAAAAAGAACTAATGGTCATTAGGCTTAATAACTGGGTGAGAAAATAATCTGTAAAACAAACCCTCATAACACAATTGTGCCTATATAACAGACCTGCAATTGTACCACTGAACTTAAAAGTTTTCTAAAAAATGTGTTTTCCCTGAGATTCTTAAGTTATTCTATGAATCAGACATAATAAATACTAACTACTTGGTCAAACTTTTGAGTTTTCTAAGAACCATAATATTTTAAAACAATATTTCTTTCCTGAGCTCATATATTAGTGCTATATGCAAATCTATATTCAAAAATAAAAATGGAAAGATCTACCTAGATTTATTGTCATTAATTTATTTGCAGCCATTAATGTGATGGCATCAGAACTGGGTTTGATTCACAAACCTTATACTTGGGAAAATCCGTTAAATTCTCTCTACCTTAATTTCATCACTGGAGGAGCAACAGTGTAAAGACCTGGGGCAAAGTAACTGAGCAATACATACTGCTTGCCTTTTTAAAAAAGATATTTCATTAATTTAAAAGATGTTTCTTTTAGAAATATGAGGAGTTTTTAAATTAAAATTCAATATATAATCCCACCTGAAGAGATATATAACATACATGATGATATAAAAGTCCTCATGAAGTAATGTAATGAAGAACTGTTAACCTGATGATTCTCAAATTTACTCATTAGTAAGAACTTTTCTTTAGTGTATCACCTATTCGCACTTATGAGTCACAAATATTCCTTGAAACATTACTTGAAAAGCACAGTTCTAATTTGATCACATAGCCATAATTTAATCCCTTTTGATAAGATATTAATCTCCTATATTAATTATAGCCACCACAGTGTTGTTAATATGATAAGTATTCAACAAATACTTGTTAAATGAACCTTAGAAGATAACCCATGAGGAGTGTGGACAGACTGAAGCTTCAGCAGACATGATTTCTAACATAGCGGTGGCCTAAGAGTGTCCCCAAGGAAAACCAAGACATGCTTCTAGGGCTACTGAGCTGCTACAGCTGCTACAACTGGTTGAAATATTCTGTGTCTGCCATTTGGTCACTAGAGGCATGCTGCAGGCCATAGTGACTATTTGTTAGCAGGACCAACTTCATAACTTGCAGGGTCCACTGCAAAATAAAAATGTAGGTCCCTTGTTAATAAATTATTAAGATTTTTTTTTTAATAACAGCAGAGTGCTAAACCAACAGTAGGGCCCTGCTTAGCATGAGGCATAATGTGACACTATACGTTGTCTGCCATGAAGCCCATCCTGTTGCACCCAACTGGGAGGAAAGCTAAAGGCAAGAAGAGCAGCTGGGAAATTGTCAAGTGAGGAAATGATAGTGGACTCATGAAAAAAACTTGGAAAGCCCTTTATGCAAGAATGAATTCCTCTTGAATGCTTCCCTTGGAATGTGAGGCAGGCAAAAATATTTGATGACCTCATGCAGAAGAGGAAAGAAAAGCTTGGGTTATGTAACTGAATTTAGCACCCCAGACTCTGCTTATCCAACGTACCCCAAGAAGGGTGACTGATCTCCATGGGTGACCACTCCTATCACGAGGACTATTGATTGAGGTAAAGATGGAAAGAGGTGATTTGGAGTTCAAAGGGATTATTTGGAGGAGCAACCGTGTTACTGTAGTGAGGCAGTTTCTTTTTATACAGGTAGGAGCTTTTAAAAGTATAAATAAAAGATGTTATTTTTTAACAAACACTATGAAGATCATAGGTTAAAACATGGGGATTCCATATTATTTCTAAATAACCCAAAGCAACTGTATTTCCATCCATTCCAGAATGATGATAGTATTTAAGAAACAATAATCTAGAAGGGAGTTCCACTTCCAACGTGACTGTGAGGACCTCCACATACCCACTACATGAAATTTGTGACACATTTTTTTCTCATCAAAGTCTCTGGAAACAGTCCTAAGGGCATCAACAAATGAAGAAACATTTATTCTAGAAAATCTATAAGAACTCATGGAGAAAAGTGAAAGCCAGTGGTTTTTGAACCAAGAGTTACTCCTGCCTGCCCACTCTCAGCTCAGTAACACAAAACCTTACCTCAGACTGGTAGTACTAAGAACACAGACCTTTCTGTCCTTCCAGTTCCTAGTCAAAGGGGTATCTTGCAGGGGGTGTCAGAGAAGGCAGGCATTTCTCATTCTGTCCACAGGTACCAGTTGTTGAGTCTGTTCCAGGCAAGCGCACCTGGAACTTAGGGAAAGGCGGGGGCTTCCGTATTCCAGTCCCCACTCGTGAGATGCAGGGCTCTATCTTGCATATAGCATCGATGATAATCATGTGCCCGCAATTGCTCTTGCCTGGCTCCTAAGACGGAGATTCGATGCCGGGAAAGGCCAGCGAGAAGATCTGAAGCTGCTGCTCTCCCCTCTACGAAGCACTCAGCTCCTCAAGTGGAGGTGTAATTAAGAGAGAAGCGCACCAGCGGGGTGTGGTCAGCGGCCAGCCAGAACCACTGTCATTCCAAGGTGCCTGTGGCCATACCCAAGGCTGCACCCAAATAAATGAACAATAGTAACAAGCCCCGAGGTGTGAGTCAGGGAAACCAGTACCCAGAGTTGCTATGTCACCTAAAATGTCCAGTTTCCAACAAAAAATTATGAGACATTCTAAGAAACAAGAAAGTACGGCAATACATTGAGGGCAGAGAGCAGACAGCAAAAGCTGCCTCTTAGAGTAACCAGATGTTGGATGTAACAGATCAAGACTTCAGAGTAGGCATCATAAATATGTCCACAGAGATAAAAGAAACCATGACTAAAGTGGTCACGTGCCAAAGTGAGCTCCCCGTGGGACGTGCGGAGGGATGTGAGTGACCACGCACCAAAGTGAGCTCCCCGTGGGACGTGCGGAGGGATGTGAGTGACCACGCGCCAAAGGGACCTGACCGTGGGACGTGCGGAGGGATGCGCGTGACCACGCGCCAAAGTGAGCTCCCCGTGGGATGTGCAGAGGGATGCGCGTGACTACGCGCCAAAGTGAGCTCCCCGTGGGATGTGTGGAGGGATGCGCGTGAGCACGCGCCAAAGGGACCTGACCGTGGGACGTGCGGAGGGATGCGCGTGACCAAAGCGAGCTCCCCGTGGGATGTGTGGAGGGATGCGCGTGAGCATGCGCCAAAGGGACCTGACCGTGGGACGTGCAGAAGGATGTGCGTGACCACGCGCCAAAGTGACCTGACCATGGGACTTGGGGAGGGATGCGCGTGACCACGCGCCAAAGTGACCTAACCGTGGGACGTGCGGAGGGATGCACGTGACAACGCGCCAAATTGAGCTCCCCGTGGGACGTGCGGGGGGATGCGCGTGACCACGCATCAAAGCGAGCTCCCCGTGGGACGTGCGGAGGGATGCGCGTGACCACGCGTGCCAAAGTGACCTGACCGTGGGACGTGCGGAGTGAGGTGCGTGACCACGAGCCAAAGGGACCTGACCGTGGGGCGTGCGGAGGAATGCGTGTGACCACGCGCAAAAGTGACCTCACCGTGGAAAGTGCGAAAGAATGTGTGTGACCACATGCAAAAGTGACCTCACTGTGGGCCACACGCCTGCATGTAAGACCCAGGACATAAAACTTTTATCATGCTCAAGAGTGAATCTTCAAGACCTTGAGTTTGGCAGCAGATTCTTAGACAGGACACCAAACACATGATCAACAAAAAATATATATATATTACTTGGAATTCATCAAAATTAAAAAATACTGTGCTTCAAATGACATTTTCAAGGAAGTGAAAAGGCAATCCACAGAATGGAAGAAAATAGTTGCAAATCACATATCTAATAAGGGACTTGTATCTAAAATGCATAAAGAATCTTTGTAACTCAAGAATAAAAAGACAAATGACCCAAATTAAAAATGTGTAAAGCTATGTTTCCAAAGAAGATCCACAAATAATAAGCACATGAAATGATTCCTGTTATCATTAGTAATTAGGAAAATATAAATCAAAACCTCAATAAGGTAACCTCTTCATACCAACTAGAATGGCTATAATCAAAAAGTCAGATTATAGCAAGTGCTGGAGAGAATGTGGAGAAATTGGAATGCCTATAAACTGTTAGTGGAAATGTAAAATATTGTAGCTGCTTTGGAAAATTCTGACACTTTCTCAAATAGTTAAAGAAAGGTATGATCCAGCAATTCCACTCTTTCGATACACACCCTAGAGAAATGAAAGAAAATGTCCACACAGAAACTTGTTCGTAAGTGTTGTAGCAGTATTATTTGTATTAGGCAAAAAGTGGAAACAATCCAATTGTCCATTAGCTGGCGAATGGTTAAACAAAGTGCGGTATAATCATACAATGTAATAATAATCAGCTATAAAAAGGAATCAAATACTGATACATGCTACAACACAGATAAACCTTGAAAACATATTAAGTGAAATAAGCCAGTCACAAAAGACCATATACTATATGATCCCATTTATATGAAATGTCCAGAATAGACACATTTATAGAGTCAGAAAGTAGAATCGTGGTTGCTTAGGGATTGGGAAATGGGAGTAGAGAGAGAATGGCGCTGGTAGCTAATGGATACATATTGTATTTTTATGTGGTCAAAATGTTCTAAAATTGAAGGTGATAATGGTTTTACATGCCTGTGAATATACTACAAGCCATTCAATTGTATACTTAAGTGAGTGAACTATATGATACATTAACTATATCTCAATAAAACTTTTCAAAAATGGTCTAAGACCTTAGTTTTTTCTCAGAATCTCATGGATTGTCAGTCCAGGAATGCCATAAATATCACTATTGTTCTGTTTATCATATAGGTCAGAAAAGGAAGAGTTTGACTACTGACCCTTAACACACACACACACACACACACACACACACACACACACACACAAACACACACACACACACGCAGTGAAGCCAGAAAAGTACCACCATGTTTGGAAGAGACATAGACTATAGTCATGGAGGTCATCAAAGCAAACTTTTTCAAATACCCGGGGAGAGAAGGGCACACTGGCCTGACACTGCCTTCCCTGGTCTGCCTCTGACCCTCCCAGTCCACCTGCTCTGATGGTGTACGTCAGCCGCCACTCAGCACAAACAAGAAACCTGTGCTCTAGCTTTCTTCCAACCATGGAATAGGAAGGCTCTTTTGAATAAATCAGCAGTGATCCTAAATTGAGGCATACAAACCTAGTCTTTTCCATTCTCAAATCCTGTGCCGGGGCTCACTTGACAGAACGGTGATATCTTGTTAACACAGTATCTTATTCACCAAATGCTGCTTTGTTTGGCTCCTGAATCAATCCAGTCTGTTACAAGTTTGCAATACATGTTTCTTTTATCAGTGTATCCATAAATAGTTCAAAAATCAGAAAATAGAGGATTAAAGGAAGTGCCTTTTGCTCAATTGTCAGAATTTTTCTTCTAGTCTCTAAAATCCGGTTTTTGTCATGTTGATCCTAGTTTACAAAACTAGGATTACTCCAATAACTATGGAAAAAATTAATTACTGGAAGTAAATTCTTAGGTAAGTTTGAAAAGAAAACCCTCTGAACATAAAAATGAGTAGTCTAAACAATTAATTAGTCTTCTTCAAGTAGTTGACATTATGATAAATATCAATCGTGCAGTCCAAAGAACATAAGAGGGACTTTGTATTTAGTGAGTAGACATTGAGTATGTATTGTAATATTCCTTTAAAATCACACGCTGGCCAGAGAACAACTAAGGATTCTCAACTATGAAAATTGTCTTTGTTTCTTCTAAAGATTGAATAGCTGTTGCAGTCAAATACATGGTAGATGCTCAATAAAAGTCTGATCAATTGAATTATCAGTTTCTAGAAGTATTTTGATTTAAAAAATGTTATATTGGGAAAAACGTTAGACCCTACAAATTAAAACTTACAATAACAACTTAGAAATTTTAAAGAGATGTTTGAAAATAACATATGTCAAAAAACAAACAACAGTAACTAGACGCCATTACTTAAATGCTCCTCATCTTAAATTGCCAACATTGGTTAAGAAAGTCAACATTGATTCTATTGCCCAAGTTGGAAATCACAGTGTCGTCCTTGGCTCCCTGGCTCCATCTAATCAGCCATGATTTCCTTTAGATTCTACTTAGCAATCTTCACATCCATTGTTCCTTTTCTAGACTAGACCCTCATTCTTTATTCTTGCCTTTATTGTTATAAAACTGCTCTTTTAAATCACAGTCTTTGCTTCACTTCGACTCCCATTCTCCACACACATCTGAGCTAATCATGGTACCACGGTGCTCAAAAATCTCCATGGATCTCCACTGCCTGCAACATCCAAACTCCGTGCACAAAAGGCTCTTCAAAATCTGGTCCCAGTCTGACTGTCTGGCCTTATTTTCCACCTTCTGACTTGCTCCAGCAACATCCCTCAATTCCTTCTGTAACAAGCCCCATGTTTTCTCGCCTCCAGGCCTCTTGCTGCTGCCTAATATGATATTTCTCTTTCCCTTCCCCTTTCCTCTGCCTGTGCCCTACTTTACTCTGGAACTCCCCTTACTCATCACTTCTCATTTCCTCTGTGTAGTGCCTTCTTGCTCCCATCTCTTGGGCAGAATTAATTTTCTCCTCATCTGTATTCTCCTGGCACCATGTAGGTCATTGCTTATCACTTTGTGTTATGGTTATGTCACTTACATGTCTACAACATTTTAAAAGAAAGGACTTATTTATTATTGTATCATGGCACTGAATCTGGCTTGAAGTACATACTGATTTCATTAAATGAACCTTCTATGTAAACACAATTCAGGCAATACGATCTTTGGACCTTCAGATCTAAAGTTTCTGTTAACTGAAGAGGCAGTATAGTACACTAGGTAAAAGCTCAAACCTAGGTAGACAGCATAAGTTTGAGTCATGGCTTGCGTCACTATGAGAAGTTATTTAACTTCTCTGTGACTCAATCTTCTCAACTGTACATTGTTAATAATAGTACTATCAACTTCAAACAATTGCCCCTGATGGTTCATGAAAATAGGCATGTCAAGCATATTCAGTAATATCTGTTACATATTAAATGATAAATAAATGTTAGACATATAGAACTTCTGTCACATTGATACAAAAACTCTGCATTACATGGTTTTTATTCCAAAATATAGATTTTCTATTATAATCAGGATATAACGGGAAAGTAGAGGTCTCTGAAAACTTAGACGTTATCCCCTGAAAGTAAAAGCAGGAGGGGTCAACATTAGAAGGGACACGCTTAGAGTCAGGCAGAACTGGTCTTAAATCCTAACTTGGGGCCAGGCATGGTAGCTCATGTCTGTAATCCAAGCACTTTGGGAGGCGGAAGCAGGCAGAGCGCTTAAGCCGAGGAGTTAGAGACCAGCCTGGTCACCATGGAGAAACCCCATCTCTACAAAAAATAGAAAAATTAGCTCGGCATATTGGCGCACACCTGTGGTCCCAGCTACGTGGGAGGCTGAGGCGGGAGGATCTCTTGAGCACCGAAGGCAGAGGTTGCAGTGAGCTGAGATGGCTCCACTGCATTCCAGCCTGGATGACAGAGAAAGACCTTGTTTCAAAAGAAATCAATCAGTCAATCAGTCAATCCATCCATCCATCCCAACTTGGTCCCTTTCAAGCTGTGTAACAAAAAGAAGTCCTTTAACTCTTTGAGTCTCAATTTTCTTACTTCGAAAGTAGATATTATAATATACAGTCTGTGAAAAGTAACAGAGATAAGATAAGCCTGGTGGTATATTGTAGGCTCAAAAAATGGCAGTTATTATTATTATTATTTAGAGAGAGAGTCTTGCTCTGCTGCCCAGGCTGGAGTGCAGTGGAGTGATCATAGCTCACTGTAGCTTCAACCTCCTGACCTCAAGAGATCCTCCTCCCACTTCAGCCTCCTGAGTAGCTAGGACTACAGGTACACGCCACCATGCCCTGCTAATTGATTTATTTTTTGGTAGAGCTGAGGTCTCACTCTGTTGCCCAGGCTCAGCTCAAACTTCTAACCCCAAGCAATCCTTCAGCTTCAGCCTCCCAAAGTGCTGGGATTACAGATGCAAAGCAGCATGCCTGGCCAACAATAATTATCATGAGATTGGCCATCTGTGGGTTTCTTCCACAGATGGCCAATCTCATGGCTTAAAAGTATGTGGCTGAGAGATATTTAGAACCCCTAAGCCCAATCAACATTACTGAGTACTTAGCTACAGAAAAATACGATTGACTGTTAAAGAGAACGTGTTAGCAGAATGGCTACAATCTGCATGGGATGTAGAACTCATGGAAACACCAAAGTCCAAGATTTTGACAGTGTTTATCTGGCTCCAAATCAGAAAAAAAGATGGTGAAACTGGAAGATGAGTCACAGAAAAAGTACACCCTATTGAGAAGCAGAGGGAAATTCAGCAGGATTTACCACAGCATCACTTAAATATCATTTCAACTAATCCAGTTATCTTTGCCCTGATTCCACAATCTCCAAGCAGTATTCTATTTATAACTATGTTCTTGCTGGTAACTTAATTCCAGAAACTGGGATCCCTGAATGGCAGAAACAAATACCTGAATGTTAAAGGGTATATTCGGAGAGAGATCCAAGATGGCC
>PVKP010022652.1:0-37389 GCA_004027715.1 Plecturocebus donacophilus | reverse complement strand
AATACCCATTTTTAGACTGTATTCTAGCCTGGGCAATAAAACAAGAATCCCGTTCTCTCTCCCTCTTTCTCTTCCTCTTTCTTTCTCTCTTTCATTCTTTTTTTTCTTCCTTTTGCTGTTTCTTTCTTTCTCCTTTTCTCTCTTTTTCTAAAATCTCTTCCTCTTTCTTTCTCTCTTTTATTCTTTTTATAAAAAAAAAATAATGATGGAGATGATGAAGGTGATGACTATGAAGATGATGATAGTGATGAGAGTGATTATGATGGAGATAATAATAATAGTGATGTGATGATGGAGATGATGATAGTGATGATGGTGATGATAATGGAAATTTTAATAATGATGGTGATGATGATGGAGATGATGATAGAGATGAGAATGATGATGGTGATGATGATAATGGAGATGATGAAGATGATAGTAATGATGGTGATGATGGAGATGATGATGAAGATGATAGTGGTGATTGATAATGAAGATGATAGTGATGATGGTTGGTGATGATATGGAGATGATAGTAACTATGGTGATGATGATGGAGATGACAGTATTGATAGTGGTCATAATGATGGAAATGATGGTAGTGGTGATGGTAATGATGATCATGAAGATGATGGTAATAATGGTGATGATGGAGATGTTAGTGATCATGGTGATGATGATGGAGAAGATAGTAATGATGGCAATTATGATGATAATGGAAATGATCATGGTGATGATAGTGATTACTGTGATGATGTTGACAATTGTGAGGATGATGCTCTGATAAACTATTACTGGTAACTTCCTCTGTGATTGACTCTGTAAACATTACATAAATAAGGAATTAAGTGTTGGGATTTACCCAAAATAGTATGTCAGTTATATTTAAGTTTTACACATATTAGGACCATTCCTGTCGGTTTGTCTTTGTTGTTTGGGGATTCTGTTGCGTCTTGCAGAATGAAAAAATGTGAAACTTTGTGAGTAAAATATTATTTAGGAAAAGCTAAAAAAGCTTTTCAGTGGTCCTACTTTGTTATTTACTTATTTGATAAATATGTATTGAGTGCCTTTTGTGTTTCAGGCCTTGCTGAGAGTAAAATGGTGAACAAGGTATTTTTTTCCTGCCAGAGCTCACTGTAGGGCCAGACTATTACAGTGCAGTGGGAAAATTGCTATGATGGGGTTTTATACAGGGAGCCATGTGAGCACACAGGAGGGGTGGCCAGTCCATTCTAAGGAAAGGCTTCTGAGTCAATGTGCAACTTTGTCAAAACAAGGGAATGCAGGGGAGAAATTGTCGAGGCAGGGCAGATAGCATGGACAAAAGCCTAAAGTGGAGCCAAAAGGCAGAGATATGCTGGAGGAGTAAGCAGGGTCAAATAAATAAAAGGCTTTGTATGTTGTTGAGAATGCTGAACTCTCAAAGACCATGGAGGAGCCATTGTTTCAGACAAGGTTATAATAAAATGAGCATTTAGGGGTCACATTCTGGTTACTGGAAAAGGTTGAATTTGGGGTGGGTGGAGAGCAACTCTAGAGAAGGTAAGGTCAACTTGTGGAGCTCTTGAGTAACCAGGCAAGAGATGGTTGTGCCCTGAAGCAGAAGGAAGAGGGCAGATTCAACAGACATGAAGGAGGTAAGATGTAAAGAAACAACCAGCTGGATGCATGAGGATAGGGAAGCCTCTGACTAGAACAGCGGAGTGGAGAGTGCACTCCCAATGAACTGAAGGGGCACAAGACGTGTCACGGATTTGGGGAGCTGTGCTCAGCATGACCATCCTGAGTTTGAGGGATTCTTGAGATTGTCGGGGTGAGCTGCCTAATCAGATTATGAATTTGGAATGACATAGATGAGGATACCTAAGAAGGAGAAACTTTCAGAACATAGGCCTCAAGAAAAACACATTGGAGGGACAAGCAGAGGAGACAATAAGCAGCAACCAGAGTTCTGAAAGGAAAACAAAGAGATTTGGAGTCTGTCTGAGAAGCACTGAAAGAAGGAGACATGGCAGAGTGACAGGTGCTGTTGCTGCATGGGTAGAGAAGGGCTGACAAGTTCTCCATGGCAGTTCAGTGGAGGGATGGGAGGAGGAGGGCCAGGCTGCAGCAGCCTGAAGAGCAAGGAGAGTGAGAAAGGGGAAGGTAAGTGATAGAAAGCCGGGTGTACTGTGCAGGAGAAACAGGCAAAACAGGGCAAAAAAGCTTGCATGCAACCAGAGGATAGCGTGGTATCCAGGACTGATAAGAAGCCTCGGAATGATAGTGGCTAATGCAAAATTGTGAATGATTTAGTTGTAAATTATAGAGAGCACTAAGTCTGCCATCCAATGTGATACTAGCTCAGTCCTGCCCTGTGGAAAGAGCAGCTTACGATGTTTCTTATCCTCAGAGTTTTCATCCATCTCTTAAACGTTTATCAAGCTCTTGCTTTGAATCAGGAGTGTAGTCCAACAAAGATGTGACCCAGAGAAACACTGGAAATGTTTCCTAGAGGTATGTACATAAGCTTTCCTACAGAAAAGAAGGCTTTGTCAGAATCTCAAAGGGGCTCAGGAGTCAAAATTGATCAAGGACTATACGTTGAAGCTCCATCAAGCCCTTCATCAGCTCTGTGTGAATGGGCATGGCCTGCAATCTTTGTGAGTCTCTTCTCTATAAAGACAGCAGATTTCTCCTGGCTCCCAGGGCTGCTGTGAGGACTTGGTGAGAGAGCCGGTCAGGAGCATGCACTCAGCATGGGGCCTGGCATGGAGATGACCAAAAAATGCCCATCCCCCTCCCTTATGTTTCCCACTGTTTTGGGATAGTCTGATGTTAACATGCCAGGTCTTTAATCTTGGAGACAAAGTGTGTCCAGGGCTGAAGTCCTCAATCTCTGATGCACTGATCACCCTCAATGGGGCCACCATTATTCCTGATGTGTTCTTGGAAAGTTGGGACACAGAAGTCATGCCAAGGAAATGCAGTTCTATCACTATCTGGGCACTGTTGCTGACCCGTGAAGTCACCACCATGTGGAAGCTGTTCTGTGCCTTTCTTGCTACAGGAAGAGCTGCCCCCCTTCTTGGGCTGTGACTGAGAAGGGCCTTAGAAAAGATTATGTGGATTTTACAATTTTAGAATGAAGCCTGAGATTGCATATATGGGTGTTTTCACTAAGAAGAAATAATCTTCCAAAGTTAAGATTATTTGCATAGGAAAGTAAAATTTCCTGTTAAATACCTTGAGAGATTAAACATGGAAGCTTGAGAAGCTATATTTATCTGTCTGTCCCAGTAAAATTCTATTTGTGTTGGTGAAGTTAGGCTTGCGATCACCTAAGGTTTGGGCAGGCTGCACATGCAAGTGCACAGGCACAAGCCCAGGGCACTGCCGCTTCCTCCAGCTACACATAAATGTGAAAACTGCTGTCAGGGCAGCGCTGCCTTTGTGTTCCTGCTTTCAGGGACCAGAAAAAGAGAAAAACAAGAAATAGTCAGGGATCCTGAGGAGACCTGGGAAAGTGCTTCAGGTTTCAGATGGGCTCTGGCAATCCCAGGGCGCTGGACAGGCATCTCTGTTCCAGTCCTGCTCCCTGGGGAGGTGATTGATGTGCGGTGGAATGAACATTTGACCGGGAATCATTCTTGGGTTTGTGTGTGATTTGGGGAAAGACATACCTGTGATTCTCAGCATCCTCACTGTAAAACATACTTTTAATTGTATTCTATGAGATATCCAAGATGTTTACACCTGGTTACTTGTATTACAAGGTGGCCCAAAGATACCAAGCCAAACCTTTAGTCTTGGAGACACACTGTATTCCAAACTAGCATCCTCAACTTCTCATCCACTGAACACCTCACCGTGGTGACTTCCATTCCTGTTGTGTTCCTGAGAAAAACAGGATACAGAAATTATGCTAGGGAAATACACCTTTTATAGCTAGCTGGAATATAACTCCAACTCCTTTTATGGTCTATTATGCTAGAGCACTGAGCCATATGTCTGCTAATAACCCCATTTGTCCCCTCAGCCAAAAGCCTATTCATGTGTTTTTCATTCATCAAACATTTAGTGAATGTCTTCTATTTGAGAAGCACTGTGCTGAATGCTGGGCATAGTGGGTCTCTAAGTCCTGGGTCATCTTCCTGACCAAAGTAGAGGTGAGGAGTAAGGCTGTCAAGCAGGGTTTCATGAGCTACATTGTATTAGATTACGATGGTAATCGTAACTTACTTTCTCTGTCTCTTTCTTTCTCTCTTTCTTTTCTCTTACTTTCTTTCTTTTTTCTTTCTCTCTTTCTCTTTTTCTCTCTCTTTCTTTCTTTCTTTCTATTTTTTTTTTCAAGACTGAGTTTTGCTCTTGTCACTCAGGCTGGAGTGCAATGGCACCATCTCGGCTCACTGCAACCTCTGCCTCCTGGGTTCAAGTGATTCTCCTGCCTCAGCCTCCTGAGTAGCTGGGATTATAGGCGCCCACCACCGTGCCCAGCTAATTTTTGTATTTTTTTAGTAGAGATGGGGTTTGACCATGTTGGCCAGGTTGGTCTTGAACTCCTGATCTCAGGTGATTAGCCTGCCTCGGCCTCCTAAAATGTTGGGATTACAGGCATGAGCCACCATGCCCGGCTGGTAATCGTAACTTTCAAGTTGCTGCAACCATCAGCACCCCCACTACTCCCATCCTCCTGGTGGTGTGAAGGGAAGATATGGTTGGGGATGTGTAAACAGCATGTCATTCACAGAGGTGGCTTATTGTAGTGACGTTTGTCCTGAAAAGTTCTATTCAGTATAGAAAAACTTTTTTGTATTACACGATATTTAACAACGATGTTTAAACCTTACGAATTCAATTTGCACTAAGCTTCAATTTTTTTGCCAAAAGCAAAAACTCCTAAATTTTTATATGATATAAGAAGAAGCGTCTTTCTTATTCTTCCTGCCCACATCTTGTTTACAGAGAGCTGCGTCTGGAAGCTTGGCTGTGAATCAGGGGTATTCACTCTGTGAATGGGGAATCTCCCAAATCCTGCAGCTGTGGCTACTCAGAGCCATACTGCCTTGAAGCATGAGTACTGACCCTGGAAGAAAGATGTTAGATATAAAGGTTTTTCATTTTATATTTTTTGGTCTGAATCCTTAGAGCTCCTTTAAATTAATATCAAGGTTAATTGTATAATAATCTGATGTTACATATTACAATTCTAACTCAACGGGGATTCCATTTGTGATAGCAGATATATGAACTCATTTCTTCCTTGTATCTTTACCTAGGTTATTTGCAGCCCCGAGATCTGCCCAGCCGTGGTGTTATCCCCTTTGTTCAGAGCCTTCTTTGTAACACTGGATCAAGGTGCAGGAACTTCAGCTATGAAGGGTCAATGGAGCATCATTTTAGGTAAGAGAAACACAAAGATCTTTTCAGAAATCTCAGAAAGCTGATACATAGAACCGGCATCTGCTTTTTGTAAAGCCTCAATAATTTGGGAGAGGTCAGAGATCATAAAAAGTACAGAAATTAAAGTTACAAGAAAATCAGTTTTATTAAATTCAGCATCACATAATTCTGGCTCCAACTAATGGTTAGCTTCCAGCAGGAGCTCTTTCCACTGTCACTTGCAGGAATAACAGAGTAATAATTGATTAGCAAATGCCATTTGCATGGGATAATTTGTTTTCTGTAGATTAAAACTCTGACTTCAAAATTACTTGTGTAGCCAACTTTTCATTTTAGTGCCACATGCCCCCAGAATAAGTATTTTTTGAGCTACCTACTGGGTTTTTTCTACTGTTCTATTAGTTGACCAAAATCCTGTCCCCAGGTGAGAGCAAACAGAAACTGGGCAGTAACTCTTTATTTGTCATAAACCACCTAAATGGACTATAGGACGAGTAAGTCGCCTTCTCTGAGTCTCTGAATGCTGAGCTGTTCCTGTGGTTGTCTATGGTATCAGTTGGCCTTAAAACTCAAGAAGAGAAGGAGAAGAAGATATCTCAGGTGAGAAGAGACAAAGTGAGAAGGTTTCACTTGGGGGATCCTGAATGCCCTGGAAACTTCTCCCAGGTGAAGTTAGGAAGGGAAGGAAGTGACTAGTTGATTATGAGAGTTTGAATTTATCAGGTATGAATGATCTGAGTTTATTTAATCTATATGTCCTAATATTTAACAATCTTAGATGTTTATATGTAAAGCAAATGTTAACATATATGATCTTTATCTTTCACCTGTAAGTTACAAGAGAAAAATTAAAAGCTTCCAGATAATTTTTGGTGTATTTAGTACAATATTTACAAATGGTATTGTTTTAGTTCATTTGGGCTGCTGCAGTGAAATACCATAAACTATGTGGCTTATAAAAAACAAACCATTTATTTCTCATAGTTTTGGAGGCTGGGAAGTCTAAGATCAAGGTGCCATCAGATTTTGTATCTGGTGAGAACCCTTTCTACTGCAAATGACACCTACCAGCTGTGTTCTCACATAATGGAAGAGATGAGACAGCTCTTCAGGGTCTCTTTAATAAGGACACTAATCCTATTCATGAGGGCTTCATTCTCATGACCTCGCCTATATCATCTGAGGGGTTATGTTTCAACATAAAACATTGGGGATGGGGATGCCAACTTTTAAACCATAGCAGGTGCTTACTTTTTCTGAGACAAATCATATAGAAATATGATAGAAAGAGGTTCATTTGAAAATACTGTAATGTCATAACCCTGAAAATTTCTTGAATGTATGGAGAAAGAAAATATACAAGACTCCGTCTTTCTTGGAAGCTTTAGAAGAGCTAACTTTTAGACCATAGCAGGTGCTTACTTTTTCTGAGACAAATCATATAGAAATATGATATAAAGAGGTTCATTTGAAAATACTGTAATGTTATAACCCTGAAAATTTCTTGAATGTGCAGAGAAAGAAAATATACAAAATTTTGTGTTTCTTGGAAACTTTAAAAGAGCTTGAGACTTAGTGTCTTTATTTCAAATCTTTCTTATGTCTCTTCCTTACTTAGAACAGGAAGGTTAAATGATGTTGAGGTGAAAAGAATACAATTTTGTGGCTAAACAATACTGACTCTGTTACCTTTGGTTCTATGAATCTGTGCAAATTAATTAACCTCTCTGAATCTGTTTATTCACTTCAAGAGTTGTGAATGTTAAAGACAAATATAGAAAACATCCAGCACAGTGCACAGCACAGAGGCATTCAACCAATGGCACACAGCCATTCAAATTGACTCCAGACCCAAAGTTAATAACAAATTCTTATTACTATGGCTATAACAATTATGAAAATCCTACTTCAAGTCCAGGCGTAGTGGCTCACATCTCTAATCCCAGCACTTTGGGATGCTGAGGCGAGCAGATCACCTGCGATCAGGAGTTCAAGACCAGCTTGGCCAACATGGTGAAACCCTGTCTCTACTAAAAATACCAAAAATTTAGCTGGGCATGGTGGTGGGTGCCTGTAATCCCAGCTACTCAGGAGGCTGAGGCAGGAGAATTGCTTGAACCCAGGATTGGGAGGTTGCAGTGAGCCGAGATTGCGCCACTGCACTCCAGCCTGAGTCATAGAGGGAGATTCAGTCTCAAAGAGAAAATAACAAAAAAAAAACACCCCAAATTACTAAACATCAGGAAACAGTTCACCTTTGTTTTCTTTGTATTTTTTTTCAGGTCAACATCCTAACTTCAATGTGCAAAAATTCAGGGGTTATAAAAGTAGCCTGGTGAGATTCTTCACCTAACATACTGAGAGTGGTAGTCAGGTTAATACTTCACTGGCATTGCAAAGCCTTTAACTTTGAGAACCAAGAATGAAATTCCTCACCTTGTCTAGTAGCGCTCAAGGCAGAGGTATAAGAAATAAAAAATAAAATAGGGAAAGGGGATTTTAAGGAGTCAGAAAAGAGGAGAGAGGGTAAAAGGAGACAAGGAAGAGTGAAGCATGCTGTCAGTAGTGTCTCTGGTTTCAGACCTGGCCCCTCAACCAAGCAGATTTCATGTGTTTTCATATAGGAGCAAGTGCGGATTCAGTTGAAGATCAAACACATAAATAAAGACTCACTCCTGATTATTTTGTGATAATTGTCTCAGTTTAAAAACATCTGAAAGTGGCAGGGCGCGGTGGCTCATGCCTGTAATTCCAGCATTTTGGGAGGCTGAGGCAGGCAGATTACCGGTCAGGAGTTGGAGATGGCCCCGGCTAACACTGTGAAACCCCATCTCTACTATAAATACAAAAATTAGCTGGGTGTGGTGGTGTGTGCCTGTAGTCCCAGCTACTCAGGAGGCTGAAGCAGGAGAATTGCTTGAACCCGGGAGGCAGAGGCTGCAGTGAGCCAAGATCACGCCACTCAACTCCGGCCTGGGCGACAGAGTGAGACTCTGTCTCAAGAAAAAGAAAAAATGCCTGAAAGCAAGTTTTCATTTCAAGAGTAAATATTATCACAGTTAATTTAGTTCATAAGTTTCCATGACCTCTCTAATTCCCCAGGTAAGTTCACTTTGGGCAGAAACCCCAGGCACCATCTGATGTAACTTATGGTTATGAAAATCAGCTTCCTCATTCCTGCCTTTGTTGGAGGGTTTCCCCTTCATTTTAACAAGAGGATTTTGGAGCAGAAACATGAAAGCTGGCCACAGAAGTGGATATTCTTCCCAGGTGTTAGTGGTTACTCCTATTTTGTTTAATTTAAAATGTTTTGTAATACGCATGTGCCATCTAAATCCGCCCCTGACTTCCCTTTCACAGTCTGTTGACCCTTGGGAGTCCGATCTCCATACCCATGCCAGGGCACTCCCACCCTTAGCCTCCAGCACCAGTGCCTTGCCTTCTTGGCTTTGGCTGGGTGACCTTTCATTTCTAGTTTTTGAAGTGTTTCCAGTCATTTCCTACTGGTCTCATTGGGTGGTCATCAATACTATTTTTTTTTTTTTTGAGAGGGAGTCTGGCACTTTTTTTGAGAGAGTTGCCCAGGCTGTAGTGCAGTGGTGCAGTCTCAGCTGACTGCAATCTCTGCCTCCTGGGTTCAAGCAATTCTCCTGCCTCAGCCCCCCAAGTAGCTGGGACTACAGGTGTACGCCGCCAAGCCCAGCTAATTTTTTTTTTTTTTGTATTTTTAGTAGGGACGGGGTTTCACCATGTTGTCCAGGTTGGTCTTGATCTCCTGACCTGATGATCCATCTGCCTCAGCCTCCCAAAGTGCTGGGATTACAGGCGTGAGCCACCGTGCCCGGCCGGTCATCAATACTTTTATTTGTTTTTTTTTTTTTCTCCGTTCCCAAACATACCCAGATCTCCCAAGGATCATTCAACTTTCTCTCCCTCTTTTCCAACCATATTGCCTGGTCCTTAGCCTTATTTGATTATCATCTGCTACCACCTCACCTCAGCTTCTCAGTTTGCTTTTCACTTTCTTGACACTCTTTGGAGTACCTTCTAGACATATATATATATATATATATATATATATTTTTTTTTTTTTTTTTTTTTTTTTTTGAGACAGAGTCTGGCTCTGCTGCCCAGGCTGGAGTGTAATGGCATGATCTCAGCTCACTGCAACCTCTGCCTCCTGGGTTCATGCGATTCTCCTGCCTCAGCCTTCTGAGTAGCTGGGATTACAGGTGCACACCACCAGGCCCAGCTAATTTTTGTATTTTTAGTAGAGACGAAGTTACGCCATGTTGCTCAGGCTGTTCTCAAATTCCTGATCTCAGGTGATCCGCCTCTGCCTCCCAAAGTGCTAGAGTTACAGGCGTGAGCGAATACCCTCGGCCTTCCATTTTATAATTTTTCTACCCCAGGGTCCAGCTTCTTTCTGGGTAGCTGAATCTTCTTCCTCTGTTCAAAGCAACCTTCATGTGAACACAACTAATAATTTGATCCTTGTTTCTTTTCTTTAGAGATGGACTCTACTTCTGTTGCCCAGGCTGGAGTACAGTGGTGTGATCTCAGCTCACTGAAACCTCCACTGTCCTGGTTCAAGCAATTTTCCTGCCTCAGCCCCCTGGGTAGCTGGGATTACAGGCATGCCCATGCCCAGCTAATTTTTTTTTATTTTTTATTTTTAGTAGAGACGAGGTTTCACCATATCGACCAGGATGGTCTCGAACTCTTGACCTCAGGTGATCCGCCTGCCTCAGCCCCCTAAACTGCTGTGATTACAGACATGAGCCACTGTGCCTGGCTGATCCATGTTTCTCTGACACGGAGATATGTCACCATTAGAGACAGGGAGAAAGATTCCTTTTCTGCCTGCTTTCCCATTCCCACGCCTTGGGCCCCTCCACAATGACCTGTACTCTTCTCTCCTTCCTTGGCACCTTCTGTGGCATAGTTGGCCTTTCTCTTTTTGTGTTCCCCATCTGCCCAACCTTCACACAGCCCAGGGTCTTCCTCTTCTATATATAGTCAGCTCTGTCATGATCAGCTACCTGCTCACCGTGCAGCACCATGGCCTCTGCACACTGAGGAAAGACAATTCTGGACGGGGCCTGGGTTTATTTCCAAGCCCCTTTCATAACTTAGTGGACAGCTGGCCCAGGAGGAGTGAATGAAGAACAAAAAAACTGATCCAAGCTCCTGAGCCCAGTCTCCCTTCCTGACCCAGCCACTCATCTAAGGAAGCCCTCCCTATAACCCGTCTCTATAACCTGTCCCTGTAATCTGTCTCCCTATAAGCCCTCCCTCACCTGTCTACCTGCAGAGAGCATTTTAGGGGGTCTCTGTCCTGGGGTTCTCTCCTTGTCCTGCCTAGGCATGTCTCTTGATGGACTGTTGAGAACTTGGGCGATTATGTACTTCCTGTAGTGTAGTTTGCAAATATTTTCTCCTATTCTGTGAGTTGTCTCTTAACTTTGTTTATTATTTTCTTTGCTGTGCAGAAACTTTTGAGCTTGATGTGATCCATTTGCCCATTTTTACTTTTGTTGCCTGTGCTTTTGAGGCCTTACTCAATAAATCTTTTACAAGACCAATGTCATGGAGTGTCTCCCCAAAGATTTATCTTATTAGTTTCATAGTTTCAGGTCTTAAATTTAAGTATTTAATCAATTTTGATTTTTTTAAATATGGCAAGAGATAGGGGTTTAGTTTTATTCTGCATATGAATATCAACTTTTCTCAGCAGCATTTATTGAAGAGACTGTTCTTTTCTCTAGAACATTCATTCTTGGAGCCTTTGTAAAAAATGAAGACTCTAATGTGTGGATTTATTTCTGGGTTCTCTGTTCTGTTCCATTGGTGTATGTGTGTTTTCATGCCAATACCATGCTGTTTTGGTTACTAAAGCTTTGTAGTATATTTTGAAGTCAGGTAATGTGATGCCACCAGCTTTGTTCTTTTTGCTTAGGATTGCTTTGGCTATTTGGGGGTCTTTGTAGTTGCATATAAATTTTAGGATTTTAAAAAATGATTATTTTTTTCTATTTCTATGAAGAACATCTTTGGTATTTTGATAGAGATTGCATTTAATCTGCAGATTGCTGTGAAGATGATGGACATTTTAACAATATTGATTCTTCCAATCCATAAACATGGAACATCTTTCTGTTTTTGTGTATGTTCTTTTCAGTTTCTTTCATCAGGGTTTTACAGTTTTCATTGTAGGAATTTTTTACTTCTTTGGTTAGGTTTATTCCTAGGTATGCTATTTTATTTGTAGCTATTATAAATGGGATTGCTTTCTTAGTTTCTTTTTCACATTGTTCACTGTTAATGCATAGGAATGCTATTGATTTTTCTTTGTTAATTTTATATCCTGAAACTTTACTGAATTTGTTTATCAGTTCTAATAGTTTCTTGGTGGAGTCTTTAGGTTTTTCTAAATATGAGATCATGTTATATTCAAACAAGGATAATTTGACTTCTTCCTTTCCAATTTGGATATGCTTTATGTCTTTCTGTTGTTGGATTGTTCTGGCTAGGACTTCCAGTATTATGCTGTATAAAAGTAGTGAAAGTGGGCATTCTTGTTCCAAATCTTAAAGAAAAGATCTTCAGTTTTCCCCTGTTCAGTATGATAGTAGCTATGGTTTTGTCATATAAGGTGTTTACTGTGTTTGGTTGTGTTCCTTCTATACCCAGTTTTTTGAGAGTTTGTATTATAAAGGGATGTTGAATTTTATCTAATGCTTTTTCAACATCTATTGATATGATTGTATAGTTTTTGTCCTTTGTCTATTGATGTGATATATCACATTGATTAATTTGCATATGTTAAATCACTGTTGTATCCTTGGGATGAATGAATCCCACTTGATCATAGTAAATGATCTTTTAAATGTAATATTAAATTCAGTTTTGTCAGTATTTTGTTGAGAATTTTTGCATCTGTGTTCATCAGAAATATTGGCCTCTAGTTTTCTTTTTTGCTATTGTTGTGTGTATGTCTGGTTTTGGTATCAGGGTGATACTGGCACAGCAAAATGAGTTTGACAGTATTCTTTCCTCTTTGATCTTTTGGAATAGTTTGAGTAGAATTGGTATTCTTGTTTCAATGGTAAAATTCAGCAGTGAAGCCATTGTTTGGGTCCTGAGCTTTTCTTTGTTGGAAGAATGTTTATTACTGCTATTTTATTACCTGTTATTGGTTTATTCAAGTTTTGGAGTTTTTTTGTGGTTCAGTCTTGGTATGTTGCATGTATCTAGGAATTTATTTATTTCTTTTCAGTTTTTCGGGTCTTCTCTCTTTTTTCCTTTGTTGATATTGCTAAGGTTTATCGATTTTGTGTATCTATTAAAAAAACTTTTTGTTTCATTGATATTTTGTATATTTTGGTCTTTTAATGAAAATTTCTGCTCTGATCTTTATTATTTCTTCTACTAATTTTGGGCTTGGTTTGTTCTTGCTTTTCTACTTCTTTAAGATACATAGTGTGTTAGCCTATTCTTATGGTGCTATGAAGAAATACCCAAGATTGGATAATTTGTAAAGGAAAGAGTTTTAATTTACTAACAGTTTTGCATGGTTGGGGAGGCCTCAGGAAATTTACAATTATGGTGGAAGGGGAAGCAAACATGTCTTTCTTTACATGGCAGCAGGAGAGAGAAGTGTAGAGCAAAGTGGGTAAAAGCCCCTTATAAATCCATCAGATCTCATGAGAACTCACTCACTATCATGAGAATAGTATGAGGGAACTGCCCCCATGATCCAGTGACCTCCCATAAGATCCCTCCCCCAATACATGGGGATTACAATTTTGATTACAATTTAAGATGAGATTTTGGGTAGGGACATGGCCAAACCATATCACACAGTTAGGTTATTTATTTGAATTTTTTTAACTTTTATGATATAGGCATTAATTGCTATCCACTTGCCTCTTAAGACTGCTTTTGCTGTATCCCACAGGTTTTGGTATGTTGTTTTTCTATTTTGATTTTTTTAAGCAATTTTGAAATTTCCTTCTTAATTTCTTCATTGACACAGTGGTCATTCAGGAGCATATTATTCAATATTTATGTGTTTTTATAACTTGCAAAGTTGATCTTGTTATTGATACCTAGTTTTATTCCATTGTGGTGAGAAAATATACTTAATATTTTAATTATCTTGAATTTTTTAGGTTTATTTTGTGGCCTAATGTAGGATATATCCTTGAGAGTGTTCCATGTTCTAAAAAGAAGAATGCAGATTCTGCAACTATTGGATGGAATGTTCTGTAAATGTTTATTAGATTCATTTCGTTTATAGTGTAGAAAAAAATCTAATGATTCTTTGTTGATTTTCTGTTTAAATGATCTGTGCAATGCAGAAAATGGGGTGCCGAAGTCTCCAGCTGTTATTATATTGAGATCTTTCTCTCTCTGTAGCTCTAGTAATATTTGCTTTTTATACATAGATGGTCCAGAGTTGGGTGCATCCAATTTATATTATTATATTTATATTACATTTCCCTGTCTAAGAGGTTATCTGTCACTCCAGGATTGGTCACTGATGACTTATTTAGTTTCTTTGGTGAAGTCATGTCTTTCTGGATGTTCTTGATACTTGTGGATGTTTATTAATGCCTGAGTATTGAAGAGATAGGCATTTATTCCAATCTTTGCAGGCTGAGCCTGTTGGTACCCATCCTTCTTGAGAGGGCTTTCCAAGAATTCAAAGGGGAATGAATGTCGTGGCTTCAGCCTGTGGTCACTGCAGCTGTTTCAGCACTAGCTGTTTCATTCCTAAGCCCAGGAATGCTGCAACTCTTGGAAACTCCTAGATAATCAGCCTTGTTGGACTTAGGGAAGTTAAGAGAGCATTCTCTGGGTTACCAGTTGAAGTCTCTTTCTCTCTTTCTTCTGTTTCCCCTAATCAAAAGGAATATCTTTCCATACTTGGCTGCCTGGAATTGGGGGAAGGGTGATGCAGGCACTCCCATGGCCACCACAGCTGGCACCATGATGGGTCACCTGAAGCTCATGTTCTTCCTGACCAGTACAGTACTGGGGCTTACCCAAGGCCCATGGCCATTACTTCCTGACTGCTGCTGATGTTTATTCAAGGTTCTAGGTCACCTTACTCAAGATGTGGCCAATCCTGCTGGGACTGGGTTCATCCCATTGGGGCAGCAAATTCCATCTGGCCTAGATGAGTCTAGAAATGCCACTGGGGGATAAAGGCCTGAAATTGGGGACTTCAGAAATCTGTCTGGTACTTTATTTTACCATGGCTAAACTGGCATCCAGTGTGAAAGACAAAGTCTTCTGTAATATTCATTCTCCCTTTCTCAAGTAGAAGGAGTGTTTCCCCCAAGCTGTACTGCCTTGAGTTGGGGGAGTGTTGATGTAGGCACTCTAGTGTCCACTACAGTTGGTATTGCATTGGCATTGCAAGTCTACTGCCTTTAAGACCAGCACAGCACCAGGGCTTATCCAAGGACTGTAATCCTTGTGGACTGACTGCCACTCAAATTTATTTGGAGTCCCAAACCACTTTAATCAGCCTGTAGTGAGGCCAGCCAGGACTTGGATATCTCTTGCTGGGGTACAGGATTCTCATCTGGCTCAGGGCTCAGTAGAATTCTGCCCTTTGTTGCATTCTATTGTGACAGGGCAGCACTGAGTTTCAGTACAAAAATTCACACTCAGTATGCTCTCCCTCCCTCAAGCACCCAGAATCTTTCTCCATGCTGCACTGCCTGGGATTGAGTGGGGAGTGTGTAGGCAAAGCAAGACTGTCCTTTGTATCCTCTTCAATGCCTCTTTCCTTTTTAAATGTTATTACCATTTAAAAATAAGTATTTGTGTGGACAAATATTTTAATTTTGGGGGGGTTAATATCTAGGAGTAGAATTGTTGGAATGAATGTTTAGTGTATGGTTAGCTATATAATATATGCCCAGGCCGTTTTCCAAAGTGTTGGACAATTTTATACTTCCAACATCAATACATAGAATACCAGTTGCTCCACATCCTTGCTAATACTTGGTATTATGTTGGTCTCTTTAATTTTAGCCATTATACTGTTGTATTGTGCTTTCCAATTGTAGTTTTAGTTTACGTTTTCTTGATCAGGAATGATGTTAAGCATCTTTTTTGTGTTTGTTGGCCATTTCAATATATTTTGAGGAAAGCGTCTGTTGAAATATTTTGTACAACTGATTTTCTATTTTTGGTTTTATTGAATCCTTAGAGTTTTTACTTTTATTTTTATTTGCATATACTGGTTACAAGTCTTTAATCATATGTATACATATTACATATGTACTGTAAATATTATTTTCTTATTTCTGCTCTGTCTTTTGAAGAGCAGGGGTTGTTTATTTTGATAAAATACAATTTATCACTTTTTTTCTGTTTTGATTTGTGCTTTTTTGTATTTTTATCTAACAAAGAAATATTTGCCTAATATTTTAGAAGATCGTTCAGATTTTTTCCTATATTTTCTTTTATATGTTTTATGATTTTAGCTTTTGTTTACAGATACAGCTTATTTTCAGTTTATTTCTTTATATGGTGTGATATAACTTTTGAGGTTTATGTTTTTACATATGTATATACAGTTCTAATAACATTTGTTGAAAAAACTATTCTATTTAATTAAAATACATTGGGACCTTTGTTCAAAATCAATTGATTTGTTAATAGTATAAAGGACTGTTTTTGGACTCTCAGATCCTGTAGGTTTAGTTTCATAGCATCAGAATATAGCAAATATTGTAATAAAGTGAGTCACAATAATTTTTTAGTTTTTCATTGCATATAAAAGTTATGTTTACACTATATTGTAGTCTATTAAGTGTGCAATAGCATTGTCTAAAAATGTACATACCTTAATTTAAAAAATAATTTATTGCTAAAAAATGCTCATGATCATCTGAGTCTTCAGTGAGTCATAATCTTTTTGTTGGTGGAAGATCTTGCCTTGTTGATGACAGCTGATTGATCAGGGTGGTGGTGGCTGGAGGTGGAAGTGGCTGTGGCTACTTCTTTAAGTAATACAGAAATGAAGTTTACTGCATCACTGACTGTTTCTTTCATGAAACATTTCTCTCTATCATGTGATGCTGTTTTTTATCATTTACTTATAGTGGGACTTCTTTCAAAACGACAGCCAATCTTCTCAAACTCTGTCACTGATTTATCAACTAATTTTGTGTAATATTCGAAATCCTTTGTTATCATTTCAATAATGTTCACAGCATCTTCACCAGGAGTAGATTCCATCTCAGGAAACCACTTTGCTTGTTTATCCATAAAAAGCAACTCCTCATTCATTAGTTTTATTATGAGATTGCAACAATTCTGTCACATCTTAAGGCTCCACTCCTAATACTTGTTCTTTTGCTATCTCCATCCCATCTGCAGTTACTTCCTGCACTGAAATCTTGAACTCTCTCAAAATCACCCATATTATGAATCACTATCTATGACTCTATTGCTTTATGAAATAATAAGATTTGAAATTTGAAGTTACTTCTTGCTCCATGTGCTGCAGGCTGGATGTTTGTTAGCAGGAATGAAAACATTAATCTTGTACATTTTCATTGGAGCTCTTGGATGACTGGTTGCATTGTCAATGAGCAGCAATATTTTGAAAATTTTTTTTCTGAGCAGTAGGTTTTGACAGTGAGTTTAAAATACTCAGTAAACTATGCTGTAAACAGAAGTGCTGTCGTCTAAGGTTTAGTGTTCCATTTACAGACACAGTTGATTTAGCATAATTCTAAGGGTCCAAGGATTTTTGGAATGAGAAATGAACACTGGCTTCAACTTAAGGTCACCAGCTGCATTAGCCCCTAACAAGAGACTCAGCCTGTCCTTTGAAACTTTGAAGGCAGGCACTGATTTCTCTCTAGTTAATGAAAGTCCTAGATAGCATCTTCTTCCAATATAAGGCTATTTCTTCTGCAATGAAAAGCTGTTGTTTAGTGTAGACACGTACACCAATTATTTTAGCTAGATCTTCTGAGAACTTTGCTTCAGCCTCTATTTCAATGCTTATATCTTCACCTTGGATTTTTATGTCATGGAGACAGCTTCTTTCCTGAAACCTCAAGAACCAGCCTCTGCTAGCTTCAAACTTTTCTTCTGCAGCTTCCTCCCCTCTCTCAGCCTTTATAGAACTTAAGAGAATTAGGACCTTTCTCTGGATTAGACTTTGGCTTAAGGAAATATTGTGGCTGATTTGATCTATCCAGACCTCTAAAACTTTTTCCATATCACTTTCTTATAATTTGTGTTTTCACTGGAGTGGCACTTTTAATTTTCTTTAAGAATCTTTTCTTTCCATTCACAAATTCGTCAACTGTTAGTGAATTGCATTTATCAACTGCTTGGTGAAAGAGGCCTAGCTTTTGGCCGATCTCAACTTTCAACATGCCTTCCTCACAGAGCTTAATCATTCTTAATTATTAATAAACATGGGAGGCAGAAGTCACAGTGAGCTGAGATTTTGCTACTGCACTCCAGCCTGGGTGACAAGAGCGAGACTCCATCTCAAATAATGATGATGATAATAATAATAATAATATCATCATCATCATCTAGCTTCTGATTTAAAGTGATAGATATGTGACTCTTCCTTTCACTCAAACAGTTAGAGGTCGTTGTCGGGTTATTAATTAGCCTAATTTCAATATCATTGTGTCTTAGGGAACAGAAAAGCCCAAGGAGAGGAAGAGATATGGGGGAATGGCCAGTAAATGGAGAAGTCAGAATACACATAAAATTTATTGATTGAGTTCTCCGTCTTATAGTGACATTCCCAAGCAATTATGATAGGAATACCAAAGATCACTGATTACAGAACACTATAGCAGATATCATAATGATAAAGATTTAAAATGTTTTGTGAGGATTACCAAAATGTGACACAGAAACAAAGTGAGCACATGCTGTTGGAAAAAATGGCATTCATAGACTTGCTCAATGCAGGGTTGCCATGAACCTTCAATTTGTGAAAAATACAGTATCTGTGAAGCACAATAAAAAAAAGCATAATAAAACAAGGTACACCTGTATACAACTCAATAATTGTTAGTATATTCACAGAGCTGGGCAATCATCATCACAGTCAACTTTAACAAAATTTCACCAACCCAACAAGAAAATCGAAATGTGTTGGCATACGCTCCTTATTTCCTCCCAATCTCCCCATGCCCAATCCTGGGCATACAACTGAATTACTTTCTGTCTTTATAGATTTTACTATTCTAGACATTTCCTACATATAGAATTTGTATAAATTATAGGTTTTTTTTGGTGACTGCCTTCTTTCACTTAGCACAATGTTTTTAAGGTTCGTTCATGTTGTAGCATATATCAATAATTCATTTTAAAATTGATGATCAACTAGTATTCCATTGTATAGCCATAGAACATTTTCTTTATATTTTCCTCTGTTGAAGTACATTTGAGTTGCTTCTACTTTTAGGCTACTATGAATAATGCTGGAATATTTGTGTACAAGTTTTAAAATAAATGTATGTTTTTGTTTCTCTTGGATATATGCTAGGTCATATGATATCTCTCTCTCTAACATTTTGAGAAACTGTCAGATTGTTTTCCAAAGTGACTCTACCATTTTGCTCTTCTATCATCAGTGGTTCAATTTCTCCACATTCTCATCAATAATTATATTTCTGTTCTTTAGATTGTAGCCATCTACGTGGGTGCAAGGGGTTATCTCATTGTAGTTTTGATTTACATTTCCCTAATGATTTATGCTGTTGACAATCATTTTTGTGGTTTTTGGACATTTGTATATCTTCTTTGGAGAAATGCCTATTCAAATAATTTGCCCATTTCAAGTTAGATTATTTGTCTTTTTATTATAAAGTTGTAAGAGTTCTTCGTATAGAGACAAGTCCTTATCAGATATATGATTTCCATGTATTTTCAACCTATTTTCTCAGTTGTCTTTCAACTTTGTGATTGTGTTTTCTTGAAGTAAAAGTTTTTAATTTTGATGAAGTCCAACTTACCTATTTTTCCTTTCGTTGTTTGTGTTTTTGGTGTTGTATCTAAAAGGCTTAGCTTGACCTAAAAAGATTTACTGCTGTGTTTTCTTCTAAGAGTTTTACAGTTTAGCTCTTATATTTTAGTCTATTTTCCATTTTGAGTTGACTTTTGTGTATGGTGTGAGGAAGGGATACAACTTCATTCTTTTGCATGTGGATATGCAGTTGTCCTAAAGGGTTATTTTCTATATATAGATAGGTTTGGAGGAAATTAACATTTTAAAAACATTGAATTATCCACTCTATGAGCATGATATAGCTCTCCATTTATTTCAAGCTTTTTTGAATTTCTCTCAGGAATGTTTTGGTAGCTCTCAATTTTATGTACATTTTGTTAAATGTATTCCTAAGTAGTTCATATCTTTTGGTATTGTTTTAAACATTTTGATTTCTCAAAGAATTAAGAATAGAACTACCACTCTATCCAACAATTTCATTACTGGATGTCTATCCAAAGGAACATAAATCATTATATTAAAAAGATACTGGCTCTTGTGTGTTTATTGTACCACTATTCACAAGAACAAAGTTATGGAATCCACCTAGTACTGTCCTCATATCCTTCCTCTCTGGGACAGATAAATGGGAACAGTAATGTGAGTCTGCCATAACAGCCTTCCTAGGAGAATTATTTCTGCCTTTAGATCTGCTTAGAGATAATTCTCATTTAACAAGAACTTGCCCTATTTGTCTCAGCAAAAATTAACAAAAATTGTAATAGAAAGAATAACCTTATTTCTTCACATTTCTTAATTATTCTTATAGCCCTTATGCTGAAAATGTGCATATCTCATTGTTAATCTCACTACTGCCACTTCCCTTCATGCTTATTTACACAGTGCTGGGTGCTAGCTGATCCTGACACCGCCCTAATAGGTGGGTAATATTTTGATCTTATTTTAAAGATAATCTCCCAAGGGTGACACTTCTTTAAAAACATTTGGACTCCAGGGGAGCTCTCATTGGGTCTAAGTTTTCTCGTCTTCAGATGAGATTGGGCGCATTCAGGGTGGTATGGCCGGAGACAGTTTTCTCATCTTCAAACTGAGGAAGGGATCCGAATAATGATTTCTAAGTCCCAACCACTTGTGACACCCTCAAGTGGGTCCTTTGCAGAATTGCAAGGATATCTCTAGGTATAGCGCTGGTTCCTGGACCTTCGAAAGGGTGATTCGCAGTGCCAGTCTGAGGGTTGAGAAATTTCAGTCATCTCTGCCTAGTGGCCTTCTTTTGTCCTCCCCACTGTAATCTCTTTTACCTCCCACCTTCCTTTTACAAGTTGTTTTCCTAGCCTGGCAGGGCAAGCATTACCTGATAAAAGTCTAAATAAAGCCCTGGACTCAGAAAGGAGGAAACTGCTCTCTATCAAATCCTATTATAACTCTGAGATTTCCCTGCTACTCTGGAATTTACCCTCTCTCGCTCTCTGACACACACACAAATTAACATTTAATCAAGGATTTTAAATGTATTTTTCCACTATAAACATTTCTCATGTTAATGATAGTTCCTAATCTGGTCTTAAGGACAAATTGAGTACTTTTGAGATAATAACTAGAAAAAGAACATAAAACTTGCTCATTATTACAGGGGAAATTCATCTTGAATTACATTGGTTTCTATAATCTGATAATTCTATGGTTTCCCAGGCAAATCTCACATTTGGTTGAGGCAGGAGAGTTTGAATCATGATTCACAGGTTTCAGAGGTCATTTTTAGCCTTTAATATGAGGCCTCAGCAGAGAAGTAATTCCTTGTTGTGTTTCTGAAATTCTGATCCACTTAAGTTGAAAGCCGCATTTAAAAGGCAAGATTTCTGGCTGGGCATAGTGGTTCATAGCTGTAATCCCATAGTTTGGAAGACCAAAGTGGGAGGATCACATAAGGCCAGGAGTTCAAGATCAGCCTGGGTGATAGAGCAAGATCTTCTCTCTACATTTTTTTTTTTAAAGCAAAGTAAAGCAAAACAGTTGAGGTTTCTGTTGAGTGTCTGTAGCAACTACCTGTAGCAGAAGATCATCTGAGCCAGTGCTCAGTGCTCTGGGCTTCAGACCCGGCTTTGCTGCAAACAGTCTGCTCGCTTTTAGCAAATTCACTTCGATTGTCTGGGCCACATTTCCTCATCTCTAACTGGCTGACTTGAAAGTCATTGAATTGATTTTACTCATCAATAAATGTTGAAACTGCTCTGACTTAATGATAGGTTGTGAGAATTAAGTGATAATATTTGTGGAAGAGATTTACTGTAACTCTTTGTCATGTAAGCTTTGTTATTCTTTCATGGTAGATTTACACGTTGATAACTTAATTCATTTTCACTGTGTTCTCTAATTTGTAAAATAAAGGCATGGAATTAAAAACTAAAGCACTCCCCATAATTATCTCTTGTCTCCTCCTCATGCAGAGATCATGTCTGTTCAGTTCACTGATGTATTTTTTCCCAGCACTGTGCACAGGGCATGCTGTATAATATATGTTAAATAAATGAAAAAACAGAGGGCTTATAAACACAAAATGGCTGAGCTTTCAGATAATACAGAGAAGAAAAACAATTTTCTAATTTTAAACTTGTGAAGATTTTTAAAATAACGATTTCTCTTTTGAATGAGTGTCAGGTAAAATGGACTCTCAGGGGTAGATGGTGGGACTGTAAATTGGTACAAGCTTAATTGAAAATAATTTGGTATCAAGAATCTTAAAAATGCCAAGGAAACTTATTCTTGTTAAAGAGTTTCACTTGCAGTATTTATTGTGTTTAAAGTTTGTCTAGGTTCCAAACTGCAGCTGACCCCAAGAAAGTCAACAACTTGGCCTTTTTAAAAGAGATACAAGACGTGGCCGAGGAAATTTATGGAATGATGGACAAGGCAAAAAAGTTACAAAGACATTGGGTAGAGCAAACCAATACTCCAGGCAAGTAAATCTTTCATAACTGTGACACAACCTACCTGGACATAGCTTAGGGAGAGCTGTGGAGGATGTGAGAGCCCAAATTGTTTAAAAAATTCTTAAATCCTTCCTGTGCTGAACTCTCATTGTAATTGTTTGATGAATGAGGCCAGCACTTGCAGATGGTTGTGGAGGGTGAAGAAGGATTCTCCCTCCTTGAGACCCTGGGAAGGTACCTTGTGCAGTGCACACACTGTACAACCTTTAGAGGGCTGCAGCCCATCCTGACTTTGTCTCCACAGTTGCATTCTCACCACTCTGCCTACTCCATCATGTTCTTTGGCTGTTTTCTTCCTTTCTTGCTTTTCCTTATTCTGTTTTTAAAATATGTCCCCACCTTCCCCAAACACGCGCACGAGCGCGCGCACACACACACACACACACACACACGCACACACACATGCACACACACACATTCTCTTCCAATTCATTTCCTCCTTCTTGTAGATTTGGATTGGTCTTTTTCATGTTACAAACCTTTTGGATTATTGGGGTAGATTATTCCCTAAACAAAGGTAATTTCTGTTCCTTATAAAGAATATCCACATTATAAATGGCTTTTTCTTATTTATAAATCCACAGTAGGGAAAATTAGGATGGATATAGATATTAGAGAGTTTGGCTTACAAATGGAGAAGTTTGCACCTTAGAAATAGGCAGCCAGTTGCTTCTCTTCACATCTGAGTCATTGCCTAGTGTAATATTTGTTAATAAATGAGGGGCATTCATTAAATTTGAAATTTAAATAACAAAAGTTTGTTAATATATGTATGTCCCAAATATTACATACGTTGGTAAAAAATAATTTATTTTTTAATCTGAAATTGAAATTTAACTGGATGTGCTCTGTTTTAAATTTGCTAAATCTGGTAATCCTAAGTATACAGCTCCAAATTTTCTTCCTATGTATTTTTTTCTTTCTTCATGGAAAGTATACAAAAACATGAAATAAAGAGTTTGGCAGAAGAATGAAGAATGAGCTTCCCAGAGCAGATGGCATTATGTGTTATTTTTAAGAGACAGAATAGCACCTTTGTCCATGATGGCGCAGGACTGGCCATGGCCTCCCTGAAGGCTGGTTTCACAATGAACCCAAAATGTATCAACAATAGACCAGAATGGTTTCAAACACCAAATGATGGCAGTCTTATGTTACAATCTATTATGGGGTCATTCTACTTTTATAAAATTTGATTTTCAAATGAGGTTTTTAACATTCTATTGAAAGAAGAATTAAATTTTTTTTAGATGAAGTCCTCACTTTATTTCTAGTTTTCTATTATTTGAACCATTTTCTATGGTATATGTAATTAAAAATAATCTGAAAAATTATAATTTCACTTTTTTTCTCTTCAAGATTTTCCTTCATTTATTTTCTTTTTTTAAAAAATATTTCATTTATTCCCTCTATCCTGGCCTGAATTTTTGCAATGCCTGGTGAAATTAGATACTAATAAAATAATACAATACCTTTGGCAAATTGTTGAAATTTGGTTTACCAGTTACATTTTTTCCATGAATATACATACTGGCATTTGGAAATCTATAGTGATAGCTTTATTCAGAAAAATCTTATGAAGGTAGATTTATTCTTCAATTTTGGTGTATTTGGCTTTTGGGCCAGGGCTCTTGGATACTCCATTTGACTTTAGAATTAAAGCAGGTATTTAGCATGTGCTTTTTCATTGATGATTGAACTAATATTTCTTAAATCTTCTTTATCATAGATTCTTCTTATGGTTCCAGTTTTTTTACAGTAAGTATCTTAAGAATAGTTTGAAAATTAGTCTTCAAAGACAGAATAGTTAAGTTTACAACACTGTTTTTAAGTTTAATTTACATTTTCAAATAATTATTTCTAATGACTTGAGTTGTGTAGCGATTGTGTAGAAGCTGGATTTGAGAGAGCGAAGATTTTTGTAGAGATGGACTGAAAGATAAGTTTGAATTTTCTGAAGCAAGGCTCTGGTCTATGAAAAGCAGGGGTGAAACCTGAGGCCAGCAGGTGGTGGACGATCCACAGAGTTGCTTTGTAAGATGGGTACAGAGTTTATCTGATCCCAGGGAAGGTCTGAGATTTGTGCTTGGCACATAAGCGGTGACTCCCTCAAGACATGAAGCCCTCAGTTAAAGCACTAGTTACCAACAGGGGATGATTTTGCCCTCCAGCGGATATTTGTCAATGTCTGGACACATTTTGGTTATCACAACTGTGGACAGGTGGGGAGGGTAATATTAGTCTCTAGTGTGCTGAAGTCAGAGATGTTGCTAACAGTCTTACAAAGCACAAGACAGCTTCTACAATAAAGAATTATCTGACCCAGTAGAATTATCTATCTCAGTAGTCTGGTTGAGAAACCTCAAGTTAAGGTGCAACCTTGATAGTATTATAAATTCTTTGTTGCTCATAATGCAGCACCAGACACTGACTGACTGTGCAGGCATTTGTAGTAACATTGCACTAACAGAAGCACATGTGTCTGTATCTGTTTAATTCTAGGAAAGATTTAGACAGCTCAAAAAAACACATGCCATAAAACCATAAGAACAGGGGTCAGCTAATGAATAGCAGGAATGTCAGTGTATCCATTAAATAATTACACTAACAAGGAGTATTGAACACTCAACGTGGAGCTTTCTGATGCGCCATGTCAAAAGGAAAATATGGGATACACACACTCAAAGTCTTAAAAATAATGAAATAACTTAAAAATAGAATGAAGCATTATTTTAATGATAAAATTAACATTTAAAAAGAAATTATAATACCTGATGCTTGTGATGTTGTAGCTTACTGATATAATCTCATATGGTTTATGACAATAAAAAAATGGATATAATAATTTTTAGAAAAGCAATTTGGTATTTTTGCCCCATAATTGTTCTGAAAATTAATCTTATATATAATATAATAGAAATAAAAAGCTGTATGCATAAAATATTCATTGATAATGTTGGATAATTTGAATTTCCCAAAGTAAGATAAATTGATATTGACTGCCTTCTTAGTACAGTCACTTAATCGTAAGTATGTTATGTGGAAATTGGATCCACATATATTATTGGATCAAGTGTAAACATGTGTAAACAGCAGAGGACAGCATCATATCCGTCATATGTTTGTGATGTGAAAACATTTTGGTACAAGGAGTTGAAGCACAGTGGCTACAGGAAAGCAGTTCCATTTGTTACAATGAAAGAATTCTAGGTCCCTTTTTAATTATAGAATTTTTATAAAGATGTTATACTGTTTGGTTTTCACTGAGAGTGAAATGGCTATCTGAATAATCTGAGCAGAGGAATGATGGGACTTGATTTATGTTTTTGGAGGATTTCTTTGGATGTTGTGTTGAGCAGAGACTGATGGTAGCTAGAGCAAAAGTGGGAGTCCACGTAGGGAATTGGCTTATCCTTCTATGCAACAAGTGGAGGTCTTTTACAACAGATGCACAGTTAGTGAGGGAGGTAGTGAGATGTGGTGGTGGTTTTGATATATTTTAGAGGTAAAATCAGTGGGCTTTCCTGATGAATATGAGACCCATATTCCTTCTATTTTGGCACTTTGTCATTCTTGGCATGTATATAAAAGCCTCAGGTATCTAGAGAAATCCAGTCTCTATACCATAGGCCAGCTGCATTTGCCTTCTGACCAAGCCATTAGTGCTCAGCAAAATGTTGGGTTTTCTTGTTCATATTTGAATTATTCTCTTTTCTTTTATCATTTACATGTAGAAAAGAGATCATTACGTTCTTATCCAGCATCTATCTCAAAGACGTTGTCGCTTCAAAAACTGCAGAAGTTCGTACAGCTTGTCACAAGAACCAGCTTTCCTTTTCTCCTTGCTCCGTCCATACCTTTTTTTCCCCCGTCCATATTTTTAAACCATTAACAAACCCCTTCAACTGAACAGAATAGTTTAACATTGTGTTCCACATAGTGGCAAATCTGTTCAATGTAGTGACATATGAAGTCTGGGTTTCTACCAGGAGAATTTCCACAATTTCGCACCTTTGCAGCATCTGTCTCTCATTTGCTTGATTAATAAGAGTCCAGAAGGAAACTTTTGATATTTTTTCTCCATCAGATGGATCTCAATAAGACCGAGGAGGTAATATTGAAACTGGAAAGCCTCCACCAGCAGCCTCATATCTGGGATTTTCTACTTTTACTGCCGAGGCTACACACAAGCCACAATCACGTGGAAGACGGCGTGCGTGTTGCAGTTCACCTTCTCCGGGCCGTTTTGAAGTAAGTGAAAATGAAAAACCTAAGTATCGATACATTGTTTTTCACCTTATTTTTAAAATGGGAAATAAAAATTACTGAGTAATTGTTGGATTAAAAAAAAAACTCACAATAATGTCACAAAAAACCTCACAATTTAATCCACAATAATTGTTGGATTTAAAAAAAAAAACTTGAAATGACAGGAGCTTCTGCACCTCCACATCTGTCCCTCATCTGTCTGTGTACATGTTTTATATAAGGGCCGTGATGTTCTTCTTCATAGCGTGTTCTCCCTGATTTAAAAAAGTTAGCTCCATACTTTAATATTTCATATTTGTTAGAGCTGATAAATGGTCATTTTTATGGCTGCAGCATATATCCTTTTGGTAAAGTACTATATACCATAATTTACTTAATAAATTTAGCATTAGATTTTTGGTTGTGTCTAAGTTTTTCACTACTAGAGATAAGGCTCGAATACAATAATTTTAACGAATTTCTTAAGAAATTATGCCACAGCTGCCCCCACATAGTATTCAGAACTGATAAGCTCAGTTGCTTCAGTTGTATAATTCAGTGAGCTGGATGTTGGTCTCCTATGCTGGATCTGACCCCCATTGTTACCTGGGGTGACTTTTGAGAGCACCTCTTCCCATGGTGGGTTTCCCATGCTTTAATCAGCATGATCCTCTTTTATAAATAATTGAATTATTTTGTGTAAATTCATTGTATGAATAATGAGTTTTATTATTTTTTATTAGCAGAAGTTTATATTCTTCTCTGATTTTTAACTGTTACTTATTTTACCTGTCATTGGTGAAAGAAACCCACATTGCCCTTAGGCTGGGACAAAAGGGGCCCTGTCCTGGGGCCTGTGCTTTGGGGAGGTCCCTATTCTGGCCTTCCTCAGACTGTGCCTCTGCTCATGGCTCAGAATGCCTATGGGGTGAAGGGGATGTGTTCACAGAGCCCACACACCCTGATTCCCTCTCACCCTGGAGTTCCCTAATCTAATGGCCAGAGCCTGCTCAAGCCTCTTTTCCTGGCCCCTCCTTCTGAGGGTAAGTCTTACCATTGAACTGTGCCTCCTCCAGCCTAAGGGTGGTCTAGGGATGACTGCAGCCATTGGCAGGAGTGTAGGGTGAGAGACATGGGTGCTGTTGGGCTGTGTAGGCTGGAGGACTCATCTCTGAGCACTGAGGCCTCTTGAGGTACAGACCAAGCTTAGTGTGGGGAGCACATAGGGGAGGAGTGGGATGAAGGTTGGGGCCAGGGACAGCTGCTCCCCTAAACTCCTACATTCTAGTGTACAACTCCGAGGATCAGAAAATTCTTAATCTGAATGTAGCTTTCCAAGTTGTTATGAAGATCTATTGGTCAATGTGGGAAAACAGAACATATTTTGATCGTTAGTTAGCTTGATTTATAACTTAAATATTTGAGCATATTTGAAAAGCCTCTTTTTGTATTCTTGCCTGAAGCCCTGACTCTGTTAGCAGTGAACAATGAGAACAGTCGGGCTATTCGGAGAGACGCAGAATTTAAAATGAGAAGATATTGATGACAGTTGTTGAACCATATCAACTTCAGCATAGATTGTATTTCCATATTTTGCTTCAGTAGCATGATATCAAGAAAATCTGCATTCATAGAGAGAAGTATTTGCAAGTGGTACCAGGTTTCAATGATATATCTTATAATCCTGGGATACTCTTCAATACACAAAGTTGTCATAAAATATTTTTCTTGATGAAAATCTACAAGGAAATAATCTGTTTGGAAGCACAGCTTATGGTTGTGTTGGTCTCATGTTGCCAAAATACAGAAGCATATTTATTTATAAAATAAAATATTAATATTCTAAAAATAAAATCAATACCATGTATATGTAGACTCCTCCTCCCCAAAGCTCCTTTTTCTTTGAAACAGTTTGACAGCCACTGACTGAACCTTTGACCTATTCAGATCCATAGATTAAGACAGGGTGGAGGATTGAGGTACATGGCATTGCCCCGCAAATATTAGATTGATTATCTGAACTTGAAGCAGCCAGGCTGACTGTTCATCCACTTTTCTAATATGGCAGCCCTTTGCACCTTGCTGGCCTCATCAGCTGCCCTGTGGCAGGAAGAATCAAGGTTGAGTATAAAATAACACCTATGGCAGAGCCAATGCAAACTTGAGTTCTGTGTCAAAGGCAGAGTGGAAGATGGCCTAAGTTCTCAAGTGTTTCAAGAAACTAACTTACCTCTTACATTTAATTACTAGTCCAGGGAGTTAGAGTCAAATTAAAGCCATGAAGAATGCTGACATGTAAATGGTCCAGCCACATCTTACAACAGCTCTAGGGGCCCAGTCCATGGGATGTTAAGTAAACCTTGAATTGATGCTGCTTGTTCTGCTAACTATCCATTCATACTGCTTTTTATTTTGTTTTGTTTTGGTTCTAGTTCCTTAATATCCCTAGAAGATTTAGATTGGCTGCCACTCAACCAAACTTTTTCCCAGGTTTCTGAACTTATACTGAATGTGACCATTTCGACACTGACATTTCTGCAGCGACATGGAGTAGCAGTCACTGGTATGGGTGCCTTGTAGCTATTGCTATATTTCAAAAATGTTTAACTACTTAAATTCATTGACTATCAACATAGAGCTAAAATGATGTTCAAAATGATTTAGTTAGAATTTCAAATTCAAAAAAGAATCGTTTCTGTTAATACAAGACAAAAATAGAATAAAAATTTGGAACTCAAAACTGAATTTGACTTTCTGCCACTGTTGAAATTCTGCAGTCATTGCTAACATATATAACATTTTTAAATTAAAATAATTTGTTTTAAAATTCTTTGACATTATTTCTTCTAATATTAGACCTATCAATGGTTCTGTAATTTTAATCTTTCCTCTCTCTAACCTCCTGTTGGGAGGAAATATTTTAAAAATGGTAAAGTTAGTAAGAGGAGGCAGGTTGATGTGGACTTACAGAGTCCCCTAACTAAACAAGCAGCCCTACCACAGGGGAGGGAATGGAATTATATAGCTTTTTTCTTGACCCAGGATGTTATTTCCTGAATTGTCGTCTGAGCATTTTACTTTTAATTCTTTTCTTCTCTCTATTTTTCTATCTTTGGCTATTTCTTTAAGGGAAATACAGTGAGAGAACAACAGAGTTAGAATTCATCCACTCACCTATTCATCCATCCTTTTATTCATTCATCTGTCCGCCCATTCACGCACACATCCATCCATCCATCCATCCATCCATCCATCCATCCATCCATCCATCCATCAATCTGCCTACCCATTCACCCACTAAACAACCCATCAACCCGTTTATACCTCTATCCATCTATTCATCCATTAGTTCATCCATCCATCCTACTACTCACCAACCCACCAACTCATTCATCTATCCATCATCCATCCATCCATCCATTCACTCATCCATTCATCTATCCATCCATCTACCTCCCCATTCATCTACTCACCAACCCACCAATGCATCCATCTGTTCATTTATTTATTCATTTTCTCATTGAATAAACAATGAGCACTTCCTATGAGCCAAACACCTCCCCAGACAGTGGGAATAAAAAGCTGAATAAGACATAGTTCTTCAATGAGAACACATGGACACAGTGAGGGGGTCAACACACACCAGGTCCAGTTGTCAGGTGCAGGGGTGAGGGGAGGGAGAGCATTAGGACAAATAGCTAATGCAAGTGGGACTTAAAACCTAAATGATGAGTTGATAGGTGCAGCAAACCACCATGACACATGTATACTTATGTAACAAACCTGCATATTCTACACTTGTATCCTGGAACTTAAAGTAAAAAAACAAAACTAAACAAAAACATAAACAAAACATAGTTCTTGCTTTCAAAAAAGTCATCTTTAGTAAAGTAGAGAGATATATCAATAAAGAAAAAAAAAAGACCACAGAGTAAGGATCTGAAATCTGTTTCAGGAAAAAGTTCAAGGAGGAGTTTTGAAGCATGAGTTGGAGTTTATCAAAGAGATGAGGGAGCATTTCTAGGAAGAGGGAAGAGTGTGTGAGATACTTGGGCTTGCTGAGAGCTGTGAAGGTTTGACACTCAGCTTGACTGAGGTACAGTAGGCAGTAGCAGGAGGTGGCATAGAAAAAGAGCCCAGGCCAAAACATGAATGGCCATGGAAGCAGTAGAATCAGATCTGTGTTACAGAAAGATACTCTTGGGCAGTGTGAGGAGTGGATTGGAGGCAGGCTGGTCTGGGGTTCAGGATTCTGGGAGCAAGTCTTCCATTGGCCCTTTCTCCTGAGGTCTCAGTCTCCTGAACTATTATTATTATTTGAGATGGAATCTCACTCTGTTGCCCAGGCTGGAGTGCAGTGGCAAGATCTTGGCTCACTGCAACCTCCAACTCCTGGGTTCAAGCGATTCTCCTGTCTCAGCCTCCCGAGGAGCTGGGACTACAGGCACCTACCACCAAACCTAGCTAATGTTTGTATTTTTAGTAGAAATGGGGTTTCGCCATGTGTTGGCCAGGCTGGCCTCAAACTCATGACCTCAGGTAATCCGCCTGCCTCAGCCTCCCAAAGTGCTGGGATTACAGATGTGAGCCATGACGGCCAGTCCTGAAGTATTATATAATGCGATTGTTATGCACAGAGATTTCTACAATCCCATTCAGAATTTTGTGGCTTCATGGAGCAAACTAACATGAAACCCTGTATCACCCCAAATTCTACCTGTTGCTTCTTTCTTCTCATTGCTTGTGACCCAGCACAGTGAGATCCACATAGAAAGGGTTTTATTTGAGCACTCTGTAAAAGAAAAGTTAGCTCATTAATGTTTAACTCCATTTTCAGGTTAGGTTAGTTTTACTGGGAACTATTTCTTATGCTGAGAACAAAACACAGAGGTAGGATGCATGATGAATAAAGCACCTCATTGAAATCTTCCCAGTGACCTTAATTTTAAGAAATTCATTTAGAAGCTCAAGTTTTTGTACATCATCCACATTACAACAACCAATTTACCTTACTATTAGAAATGTAATTACCGCTAAGAATGTAATTAAAATAAACAATTTTCTCTTAACTCTCCAGAGAGTCAAAGCTAAGGAACACTATTATAAAACATACTTTGAGAGGTAGCTAAAAATTGTCTTCATGTATCTTGTCTCCAAGAAAAATTCTTTTGCCTGGTGAGCTGATTTGAAGGGGGAGGGATGAGTGGCCTCATGTGGCTTTGGGCTACTGGTCCAATTATTTTATGCCCTGGAACTGTTAATCTACAAATTCTGAATTCTCTGTTGTTTAGCAACAAATTTCTGAATCCAAGGTACATTTCACTTTTTGAGGAAGATTGTATACTTTTATAAGTATGCTATACTGACATCACTATTCTTTTCTCTCCTTTCTGGAACTCTGTGAGTAATTCTAATACCTTCTGAGACCAGTAGAGATTAATAGCTACAGCTCAGCTTCAGAAGCCAGATCATTTGGGTTTGAATCAGAGGCTCGATCTAATATGTGTGACTCTAAGAAAAAGGGGATAATTGTAGCACCTTACTCACAGTGTTGTTGGAGGACTATATGAGACCTCCCATGGAATATTCTTAGTCTAGGTCCTAGTACCTCTTCAACATACAATAAATGCTAGTTTTAATCTCAGATATCAATCTTTTTTCCTCTCGTGATGCCACGTAGAGACAATCAAAGTGGAAACAAAAAGTCTTGTATTCCTGGGATCTTCCCCATCTTCAGTACCTTCCTGTCCTCATTGACTTGGTCTTTCTTTGTAAATGTCATGGATTGTGATTTTTTTGTAGACCTCACTGCAATTATAAGGATCCTATGAGATAATGCATGTGAAAATGGTTCAATAGTGGCTGGCAAGTACAGGGGCTCAGTCAATGGGTGTTGAATCATGATCTGAAACAATCTAGTTTCTAGATTAAGGTTCAAAGTTCAAACACCTTGAAATTTGTGTTTTTATGTTTGCCTATGCTGAGGCATAATCCTCAGAGATTTTGTCATACCTTGGGGGGTCTTGGATTTATATTTTGAATATGTCACTTCTAGATAGTGTCATGGGTTTTTTGGGTAGCTCATGAATTTTATACGTTGACAACTTGAGTTAGGGGAACTTTTTCTTATGACTTCGAATAATTATTGGAAATATAGTTTTAAAGAACTCCATAGTATTTTATGCTATGAATATACTATAATTTATCTTTTCCCTTGATACTAAGCCCTTAGCTGGTTTTCAGTATTAAATCAGTATAGGACCAATAAAATATTGTTGTACAATAATTTTTGTTCAGATATCTGATTAAGCCTCTCTAGAAAGATTTTTAGAAGTGAAATTATTGGGTTCAGGGAACTTGAATTTTATAAAGCTCTTGAAATATGTTTTAAAATTATCCTTTGGAAATGTTGCAACCATTTATGCCAGGGAGTGTGTGACACTTCACCGTTCTCTCTATAGCAGCAAGCATTTTTTTTCTGTTTACTTTTTCTATTTGATGCCCAAATGGTGTTTTGTCTTCATTTGCTCTTCCTTTAGGGGTGAAAATGGTATTTTTTTTCTGAATTACATTAGACATACCAAAATATTCAACCAACTGATGGTGTAAATCTTTTGTTGTTCCAACAGAGCCAGTTTACCACCTGTCCATGCAGAATATAGTGTGGGATCCACAGAAAGTCCAGTATGATCTCAAATCCCAATTTGGTTTTGATGATCTTCACACAGAACAGATCTTGAACTATTCAGCTGAACTAAAGGAGGTACACATGCTTGACTGCTTCTCACACTGTTGGGTCTTTCCTAGAGACTGGATCTACAGCCTGCTGCTGGGGCAGAGTGGGTGGGCGCCACAGGAGAGGCAGCCAGACAGGAGGATTCCATTAAAACCTGAACTCCTTGCACAGAAGAGACCCCTGCTATCTTCAGCTTTTCTAGAAGTGTCTCTTTCTTCTTACCTTGAAGTTTTATCCTGGAATGGAAAGGCAGCTTGGAAGTTATATGACGCTTGATTGCTCTGGGAACTAGCAGTGGGAGAGAGAGGCCAGGTCAAGTGAGGGTGTGAGATTCTGAAGACCAGACAGTGCTAGTGGGGTCCAGGTAGGAAGGTGGTGCACCAGCTGTACTGTGTGGGGGTACAAGTGGGTGAATTTTTAGGTAAAGAGATAGTTTCCCTTAGAAGAGTAGGAGATGTAGGTTACAGATGCCAGCTGGGTTCACTGAAGTTGAGCTTGCTTCCCAAACTAGGTGAAATAAGGGAATTTGACTGGATGATCTCCAAGACCCAGTTCACTGCTGGTATTGCTGAGGTTCTGGGAGGTATCTTTTAATCACAGAGTCCCTTTTGCCACTCCATCCCGTTTGTAGGCACTTCTCCTTTGCATGGTGCAGGCCCAAGAACTATGCACCTGGAGCTTTGGTCCATAGACTTTACCTCCAGGGTTAGAGCATTTCTGGTGCAGCTCCTAGGTCAGGGTTGAGCTAGGCATGGTTGGAAAAGACTGCTGTCTTCTGTTAGGATCTCAGTCCATGCTGGGTATGTAGATTTTGCTCACTTCTCCGTGAGTTCCCCACAACCTGGTCTTCCCAGATGGCACTTTTCACATTTCAATGCAACTACTGTTTGCTTTCAGACTGCTGCTTTCAATATTTAGGCTCTGGATCTGTGCTCTCAGTCTGGAGGCTTAAATGGTTGGCCTGCAGCCAGCAGGCCCTCATGCTGACATGGTGTTTGAAAAACCAGTTCTGCCAGGTAGGTTAGGGCTCATTACAGTATACTAAATTTTGTGCTTCTTGTACCCCCTGCACAATTTTATTAATCACTTCACAATTTTAGGAACTATCTACCTACTGTATATAGAATTTGAAATTGTGACTCTTGGGTTTTCTCATGGGTGCTGATGTAAATGGAATATGAAACCCCAGTTGGCTGACTTTTATTCTAGATTTTTCCATCTTTATGACCCTGTTTTCTCATTATTTTATAGTTTGAATAAACTATGTAAAACTTTTACATTAGAATGTTAAATATATTGAGATTAGAATTAAAAGGAAAATGATCAGAAAATGCCACTGTGTGTATTAACAAAGCTCCATTTATCATCTGATGATGCACATATGATGTATGTATGATTGTACATCATATGTGTGAGCTTTCTATTTGCTGCTGTAACAAGCTACCCCAACACAGGCTTAAGGCAACCCACTTTTTTTTTTTTTAATCATAGTGTACTGGAGGTCAGATGCCTGAAATGGTCTCACTGGATTAGACTGAAGGTGTCTGCAGGGCTGCATTCCTTCTTAAAGTCAAGGAGACATACTGTTTTAGGGGAGGAAACATTCTTTTTTTCTCTATGATCATGTTCAATGGCTGGGGATCATAAATTAACCTGATAAAAGACACATAAACAAGAAGAAAACTGGTTATTATGTAGGTATATAAGGGAGTTCACAAAGAGAAATATATAGATGTTCCTTGACTTATGATGGTTCGACTTATGATTCTTCCACTTCACAATGTTGTGAAAATGATACATATTTAGTAGAAACTGTACCTGGAGTACCCATAAGATCATTCTGTTTTTCACTTTCAGTACAGTATTCAATAAATTACGTGAGACAATAAATGCTTTATTATAAAGTAAGCTTTGTGTTAGATTGTTTTTCCCATTGTAAGCTAATGTATGTGTTCTGAGAACAGTTCAGGTAGGCCAGGTTAAGTTTGGTTATGTTTTGAGGTTAGCTGTTATAAATGCATTTTCGGTTTACGATATTTTCAAGTCATGATGGGCGATCAGGATGTAACCTCACTGTAGATTAAGGATCACCTGTATTTTAAGGAAGCAGCCAGATGATGAAGGCTTATATACCATCCAAGTCTATCTATACAAAGGACAGGGGGTCTGGGGTTTCTAAGCAGCAAGGCAAGTTATGGGAAGGTGAGGGGAGGAAATGTATGGTGAATGAGTTATCCTGTTTTGCAGAGAAGTCTTCCAGGTGATCAGAGTTATTTGAAGAAGTAGTTCTCTTTCTGGTAGGAGAGATCTTTTTTTTTTTTTGAGACGGAGTTTCACTCTTGTCGCCCAGGCTGGAGTGCAGTGGTGTGATCTTGTCTCACTACAACCTCCCGCTCCTAGGTTCAAGGGATTCTTGGACCTCAGTCTCCTGACTAGCTGGGATTACAGGTGCCTGCCACCACACTTGGCTAAATTTTTTTTTGTATTTTTAGTAGAGACAGGGTTTCTACTACCTTGTCTCTACTAAAAATACAATGACAACAACAAAATGGCCGGGCATCTACTACCCCATGTTGGTCAAGCTGGTCTCAAACTCCCGACCTCAGGTGATCTGCCCACCTCGTCCTCCCAGAGTGCTGGGATTATAGGAGAGAGCCACCTTGTCTGGCCAAGAGATACCTTTACAGATGAAAATTATCTTTATAAATATAAATTTTCTTTAGAAATCTAGATTTCCTTGACAAATTTATACTCTATTTTTAAGCAGTTAGGGAGAGGTAAGAAGTTTTTCTTCCTCTGCTCATTCTAAGTTTGAGTCTTTAGCTCAAAATAATATATATGCCAAAGAGACATACTTTGGGGTGGTGAATTCTGTTTTCTTGCCTTTTCCAGCTTCTAGTGACCATCCACATTCCTTGGGTCTCAGCCCTTTTCTCCATTATCAAAGCCAGCAACGGCAGGTCTAGTCCTTCCCACATCCCATCACTTGGGCACTAACATTTTTGCTTCCTTTCTCCAATAAGAAGTCTTGTGTTACATTGGGATCACCAGGAAACCCAGGATAATCTCCCATCTCAAGGCCATGTGATAAGCAGCCTTAATTTCATCTGCAGCCTTAAATCTCACTTGCCATACAACATAACATATACATGGGCTCTTGGGATTGGGACATGGTCATCTTAGGGGACCATTGCCTGCTTCCCACTCTTTGTAAGTGTAATCGCCTGGTGGGTTCTTCCTGCCCACTGCATAGATAAAACCAATTCACTGAGACTGCAGTCTCGAAGTAGATAAAGGATTTAATTAATGTAGAGCTAGCCAAGGGGAAGAAATGGAGGTATTACTCAAATCAGCCTCTTAGAGAACTCAGAGGCTAGGGTTTTTTGTTTTTGGATAATTTGGTGGGCAGGGGACTAGGAAATGGGTTCTGCTGATTGGTTGGGGATGAAATCACAAGGGTGTGGAAAAATACGAAAGTCTGAAAAACATCTCAAAAGATCAATCTTAGGTTTGACAATAGTGATGTTATTTATCGGGGCAATTGGGGAAGTCACATATCTTGCAATCTTTGGCCCTATGACTCCTGAGCAGCAAGGGATTATAGAAGGCCAGCTAGGGGCCTATTGCTGGTTATCATTTAGCTACACTGACATTTTAGCAGCATTCAAGGCCCTCCCATAATCTTAATCTTGTGGCCTTTTATTAGTCTTACGAGGGCAGGTTCTGTTCCTGAGAAAGGAGGAGATTCATTTTAGGGAGGGACTACTATCACCCTTGCTAAAAAGTTAAACTATAAACTAAATTCCTCCCATGGTTAGCTTGGTCTATGCCCAGGAGTGAGCAAGGACAGCCAGCCTCTGAGGCTAGAAGCAAGATGGAGTCAGTCATGCTAGACTTCTCTCATTCTCATGATCTGCAAAGGGGGTTTCACAGGGCCCTTTCCATCTGGATCAGCCTGTGCTCCTAGGCCCTCCCTGGGTTCTGTCTGACTCCTGACCCCTCCAGTCTCTGGGCCTGCTGGAGGCCTCAGCGCA